>OU015490.1:246972648-247035148 GCA_907164885.2 Dolomedes plantarius
ATTCATCCCTTATCTTTATAGCCAGAAATACTGACGCTGCTATCGACTACGCAATCGTGAATGTGCACTTTGATGATTTAATTGCCTTTTACGCAAATTCTCGGGTGCGCCGACAACAACAGCGCCATATATTCCCCTTCGGCGACTTTTGTAACTAATTTTTTTTTTTGACGAAAACTCTTTGCCATGTCGTCTTTAGCACCTCTATCAATTTTGGTGGAATTCCGGCTGATAAATCTCTCTACATATGGCTCTTAGTAGTGTCAGTTTAAAAATATCAACCTGTATATACACACACACACACACACACACACACACACACACACACACACATATATATATATATATATATATATATATATATATATATATATATTTATAATATCTTGAAAAAAGGACCTCTTTTATGAGATTTTAGAAAATATCTTTTGAAGTGTTTTATACACAGCTAGTGAATGTATTTTCAGGAAAAATTCTACATGATTTTAACTCTCTAATGGTATTGTGCGAGTCGAATCCGACCCAAGTTTGTGTCTTCCCGCTCCCGTATTTTCCCCTCTCATTGCAAGAGATCGAGTTGACAGGGAACCCTACCAGATAGACCTGCTAGACCACCCTACTAAATATAGGAATATGTAAATACGAGTGTCTTTGTTAAAAAATATTATTCCTAAACATTAGTCATTTTTAAATATTTTATTTTAGATTTTTAAATTTTTTATTTCGACTTTGAAGGCCAAAAATGTCAGTATATATTATTTTTTACATTTTTGTTCTCGGAAAGTTGGTTTCTCCAACTTCTAAAACTAGGTAGACTAAATTACATATTAGAACTAATATATACAACATTCTATGTAAATGCCAAAGAAATTTTCTTTTTTTAACAAAATTGCAGTTCGTTGGTCATTTTTCTTCTACAAAAAGGGTTTTATTTCATGTAAAATATTATCAATAAATGATATTATACAACAAAAATGCTTATTGTATACTTATTTCTACCAAAAAACCTCATCTAAAAAGAGATCGGGTCGGATCCGACCCAATCGTACCATCTATTTTGTCTCAAACCACTGTACCATTTGATGGTTAATGACATATTTAATGAATATAATATAACATACTTTAAGAAGCGCTGAAATCAGTTAGCTACATAGAGTTAAAATCGTGAATAATACCATGTTTATCTCTATGTGCCACTGACTACAGTGAACGTATATTCTTCTCCGCTACTGAAAAAAACCGCTTTTACTTTGAAGCCGTCTAAAAAATAAAAGGAAACTGAAATGTTGATTCACTTGATAGGGACTAGATAAGAAAAAAATGTTCCATTAGCACTTACAACCTGTCTTCTTCTGATAAATAATTCCAAGATATCCAGCCTTCTAAGATATTTGGAGAGATTAAATAAGGATATTTGTATCACAATTTCGCAATTTATATTTGCAATTCCTCTATTTTATTTTTTTTTTGCAAGTCAGTTGAAAATAGTAAACCACGCTATCTACAGAATAGCTTATTCTTTGTGCGACCGACAAATAATCTGCAACTGATCGTGTTGAAACATATAGAATAGTAAGGTATACACAAGATTCGATTCACAAGAATCGAACTTTTGAGTGAATTAAAGAAGCTGCTTTAGATATGCTAATTTCGGCATACGCGCTTAGTATAAATACCACGCAGCGTCATTAATTCACTCAAAAGTTCGATTATTGTGAATCGAATCTTGTGTATACCTTACAGATTTCATACAGTTGGAAATCTCTTTTGGTGGCCAACAGCAGCTCGACTAGAGTTCCCAAATGTAGTTGGGAACCACCATCGGTACTTTACCTCATTATTAATCTTGTTTCTTTTAAATATTCTCGTTGCTTGCCTAATGCTAATCTTATACTCAGTATAATTACTTAGAATGTCCTAAAATAGTACAGTGTGTGCATAAATGAATATCCCAAATTTGCAGGGCTATTGAAAGAAAACAAAACAAAGTACAAACTTGTTTTTTTTTTCTGGGGCTATATCAAACATCAGGTGTTTGTTCCACCGCTACCAAATGACGTTGACGAACTTGTTGAACTGGCGTTGACACGCATATCTGCAGCCTATCAATGCTGAAAAGAGTGTGGGATGAGTTATCGTACCACCTCGATATCCTTCGTGTTACTAAAGTGGTTCACATTGAACACTTATAACTAACTGTGTTGAATTTAAACTTTCAACTGTTATTGTTGACTTCCGTGAATAGCAATTTTGCACTTTGTTTAGTTTTATTTCAATAGCCCTGTAAATTTTGGATATTCATTTATGTACACACTGTATTATGTATTCATAGAAAACGGAGTCATGTTGTTATTGTCGTGTCTACGAATAGTGCAGAAAGAACAAGACTTAGATAGAACCAAACAGGGCCGCCCAGAGACTTTACGGGGCCTGGGGCAAACTTCTGTTGGGGGCCCCAAGAAAAATAAAAAATGGAAAGAGACGAAAACACACATTCAAATTAAGTTACTCATACTTAAAATTTTATTACATAATGATTAACATAATTATTAATCTCATTGCACTGCTCTCTTGTTATATTTTCTGAGGAAATCTAATAAATATTTTTTTTTACATTTTTGGGGGCTCCTCCGGCAGTTGGGGGCCTGGGGCAAAGTGCCCCAGTTGCCCCCCCCCCGCCCCCTCTGGGCGGCCCTGGAACCCAAAGCCTGGATAGTAGTAGCTTTCAGATCGGATGTCTGTGGGCTGTACAGGAGTTCTTACGGCGACAAAACAAGTTTGAAAAGGGCAGCCACAATAGCTGGACAGTCAAAGATATGTTCTGGTGAGAGCTGGGTTTCTGGACCATTTGTACAGTTGATAAAGGATCTTGTACCGTCAGGGTGGATTTTACTACCCTTAAAATCATTAGTTTTTAGTCTAGCTGTTGTAGAAGCAATTGCTTTGGGACAGTTAAATTCCGAAATAAGTGGTTTCTTTAGGGGCTGGTTGGATAATCTGTACCTGGCCACTGCTTTGACATCCACTAGTGTGATGGAAGAAGAGGTCCGGGCCACGTTCTGCGTTTCCTTGGTCAGCGATTAAGCACAATCATTTCCTTCAATACTGACATGTACAGGAATTCATTTAAGGTTACGGAGTCATGCTACTATAAATAAATAACATATAGAACTGAGGTTTAGGTAAATAAAACTGAAATTTTGTCTGTCTGGTTAACTTTAATTGGAATTATTAAACATATATTCTGATAATAAACTCTGGGCTTGTTCCCATTCACAACAGCTAACTTCCTTTCCCTCTCCTTGCTTCAAACCTCCACTCGATTGACTACTTCTGGTTTCCGAACTGTCACTCCGAACAATCAGCCACAGCTCTATTCATGTTGCTCCGCCTAGTGACTCATATCCCATTAGCTCTCTTCGTAGAATTCGGTGCTTCGCTCTCATTGGATCTCTGTCCGGCCATCCTTACGCTTTGAATCTTCCTCGTTTGTCTCAGGTTAAATTTTTTTTCTAAAATCCTCTCTCTATTTTATTAATATTTTCTCTACACCACCAATTATTCCTTCATTACCTACCAACCTAAATTTTTAAAACTATTTGTAATTTTTTCTAATTCATTTTTCCCCCACACACACTCTCAGTACTATTAAAATCAATTTTAGAGAACAGTAATCATGATACATTCCACATTGAATACAGAAGATATGGAGATCTAGCTCCCAGGAGCCTCTAAAATTTATTAAGCCTGTGCCTATGCTAAACAGATATCTCATGGTTACTTTGTAGGATCCTAATAAATTTAGAAGGAGTCATTAAGACATGTAACCCTTAAATGCATTATGTACCAAAAATGCGTTTATGTACATAGTACATTTGATCAAAAGGTGGCATAATATAAATTCGTATACTTCGTATCACTAAAAAATAATCTTTATATGTCATAGATAAATGTTTACATTTCCAAAAATGTTATTGTCTTTACAACCATTTGTAAGCAAGATTGTAGTTACTAAAAAGGGTATATGTACATTAATTAATCATTTAAAAGCTACAAGGCACATTTTATGTTTTTACGCATTTTTCGGATATTCTACATATACAGTTTACTCAACACGGAAAAGGCGGTTATCTGTTCGTTAAGTATCAGTAAAATAAGTTTTGACGCAGTCAATAAGAATATTTAGCACGAAGTTACTTCATTAATATACACATCTAAAAGTTCCCAGTAATTAACATAAAAGTCTTAATGCATTGACTCGCAGCATTAATTTCATGCTAGGCTATTTAAAATGTCAGCCCCTTAATGAAAATCCAATTAACTCCTGCAAATTACTGATGGTCTAAAACTGAAAGAGAATTATCTTTCATTACATTTAATTCAATTCAGCGGGAAAATTTAATCAATAACCTTCTCCAAGAATTACTCTATCATTTGCTGAATATTTTTTTAACTCATTAAAATCAGGGAAACTGACAGTCGAAATTCCGGTCTAAGAGATAAACAAATGGCACTCTAAAATGTGTCTGACACGGTGATTAAGCTTCTGGTGAAACAAACTACTTTTAACTCGCTCCCCTCAAACAATTTTAAAATCTGAAACTCGTGACTGGGTTTTATCCCTTATAGCCGATTCTGTTACGCATTTAGCGGCGGGAGGTGATGAGAAAGTTTAATGGACTGTCGAGCGCCTGTTTTAACGAAGTAAGTGAGTGGGAGAATTTAATTGGCGACAAATATCCGTGAAAGATATTTTGATAAACGAAAGAAACTGCCGAGCGAAAAGTTACTATCAGCAGCTCTTTTAAAAATTGTTAAATATTTCCAGTTTTATAGGGAATAAAATCAATAAGGTGGCTGTTATGGGGAAAGGTTACCACTTGTGGTGTTCAAGAGGTCTGAAGAATTATATTTAACGTGACTGCCTACGTTCGGAGCCAATTTTTTTTTATTTATTTTAAAGATTTTTTAAATCTTTTACGGTAAAATAACTCTTAAAAATTAAAAAATTAACAAAAACTTACCTTTAAATACCATATCTTTTTATAAATTGGTCAATTTGAAGTAATTTTTAATGAAATTTAGCTAAAACGCCTATCAATCTGAAAAAAATTCTAATGCTACTATTTTAATTTCCTACTCACACATGATACATATGACAGTTATCTTCTGAATGACCTACAATCTAAGAGACATTTTAAAATGCAAAAATAATACAGACAATTTTATGTTCCAATATGAATATTTTCCCCGATTCGTCATTCCTTTCCTTATAAAAACAACCCCAAATAAAAACTATTTATTATGCATCAATTATTGTACATCCTTTCATTAACAATAGCATCTAAAAAATTTCCTGGAAATTTTATCAAATTATATGCATTACTATATGAGATATCATGATAACGATAGAGATTTGTACTAACAAACATAATTCTAAGAAAAACGCATTTAAAGTTGTTTGTCACTTCAATTTTGTATTACTACACGATTCTCGCAAAAAAATTAAATTGACCAAAATAGTCAAAGAATGCCATTTTCAACGTAGGCAGTCACCTTAAGTTAAAAAATTAAAACACAGATTTATATGTTTACGCGACATAAATGATTATAGTTTATAGTTTTAAGTAGACGGTTGTTTCCTTTAAAACCTCTGGAATGAAGAAAAAGTGTTATTAGATTCAGATTTTAAAGGCTTAAACCACATTTAGCACATCACCAGAACATGAAAGTCGTTAGGCCAGACACGATTATCCAAGCATGTTAAGGGACAAAAGACAAAAAAAAATCGTTGTTGGTAGAGAAAAATTGCCCATTTCCTCGACTGAAAAACTTTGTAAATTACGCATTTCGAAAAGTGAGATAGAAAAAAATGAGCAAGATTTACTAAAATCTGGATAAAGAGAAGGAAAAAGTAAGGGAAAATTAAAAGCGATTAAATGAAAAAAGACAAAAACATTAATGCATTATAGAATTTCCATACAGATGGTATACGTAAAATGTTCTTTTGTGTTGTTGTTGCTAATGCTCCCTGGCAACAAGAACAGAAAGCAACCTGGTATATCCAGTCCAGGTCCAAATAGTCTAGTGGGCTAAGAGGTTCGGCTCTGGTTTAAAATGGCATCACAAGGGTCAGAGTCCGATTTAGACAGGTGTCACTTCCATTTTGAACGAGAATCCCCAGGGTAAACATCTGGGGGGATAGTACCCTCCTCCACCCTCTCTGATCTCATAGACGGACTATCGGTCTATGGATTTAACGAGCCAATATCCGACCTAGACACGGAGTTATTGAATAGCGCTTCTCGGAATTTAATTTGGCCACTCTCAGCACCGAAAGACGACGCGCTACCACTAGTCAACCTTGGGCCCGCACTGAAATTAATAGTCGTTGATTAGTCTGTTTTTGTTATGAGTAGTAATGAAACATTAAAAATAATTCTGTTCCGATATCGAAATAGGAGTGTAGATGATGCTATTGCTTTCTTGGTAGTAGAGGATAAATTTGTTTAGCAGCATAGCGGGTATGCTCGTTGAGATGGAAATTAAAAATTATGCTAGATTAAACATTTTAACCAAGGTTGCATTTACAATTAACAAAATAAATATCCTCGAAAATTAGCAAAAATAGTATTCCTTTTAAAGTTTTTATTTTGTGCCTCCTTTTAATTACTTTGGTTCTTTTATTTCTCTACCGTTTATAGTTTAATTCAGTGTAAAAGAAAGCAATGGATCTGAAGTATAGTCTAATAGTTATGTTAATTGAAATGATCGTTAAAATTCACTTGTTCTTTTAAAATTTCTACGCCAAATGTTATATTTTATGTGCTTACGTTCGTAAAATTCACTATTAGCAAGAAAAAATTCTAAATTCTCAATAAATTCTGAAAGCTTTAAAACTTTAGGTATCTTGAGTAAGATGGGTAATTATGTTCAGTCATACAAATGTAACTTCTCCTCAGATAAACGTGCAGTACCTGTGCATTATCACATAGTCGCATTAGAATATGATAAACTAGCTGAAAACCCGTACTTAACTACGGAATATACATTCTTATTAAATACAACGGACAACGTATGCAATTAATGCATATACACACACACACACACATATATATATATATATATATATATATATATATATATATATATATATGTGTGTGTGTGTGTGTGTGTGTGTGTATTTAAAAAAATCGTAATGGATATTTTTATAGACAAAATAATGTAGTAGAAAATATTCAAATTAAATACAACGGTAAATATATGCAATTAACATGTACGCTTACTATCCATAAAGCACACTAATTTGAATTAAACTCTTTAAAAACTTCCACCTCATTTAGACCAGTGGTTAAATTTTATCTTTTACCGTATTTTAATATTTTTTTGTCAATTTATTTCGATATTATGCACGTGACGCAAAATTAATTTACAGTATTACAAAAATAAATGAAAGCACATGATCAGCGTTTAATAAATTAAATTCTAAAAATTAATCTTTAAAAATCCCCCAAAAATCAGAAAATGGAGGTAAAGATTCGAAATGATTTCATTTTAAAGGAATTTTTATGATTTTTCTCGTGATATAAATTTTGTAACACTCAGATTATAATTTTAATTGCAAGCTTAAAAAATTTACAAAAACAGCTTAAAAATTTAATTTTTTAAAAAATCTAAGATGAATTTTTAAAAAATCTTTTTTAGTGCACAACTACACTATAAGAAGAATCGCAATGCAAAATTTTAGCCCTTTAAGGTCCAGCGGTTCGGTCTGGGTGTTTTTTGTCCGTCAGTTAAGGAGCTGTTTTATATATATAGATTACGATGACTATGTTAAATTTTGCAAAACAATTAACAAGTAGCAACCTTCGGGGAGAGAGGGGGTTATCACCTTAATCGGTAGACATTAAAATGTTCCTTGACTTGATTAAGTACCAGTCGATCTGAGCTCAAACAGCGTTCTTCACCGAAAATATCGAATGGAAGGAAAAACGAGCAAAATTCGTCGAGCCTCAAATATCAAATGTATTCTAAAAAAATAAAAGAAATTAGCAGTGACACATTCATTAATAGAATTGCAACTAGGGCTTTGATTTTAAACCCTTGAAGCAGTGACTAAGGAAATTGAGATTTCCTATCGAAAAAAAAAATTCAAATTCCGATGGCGAGTTTTTGTGAAAATTTACTTTTACAAAAGTAAAACCACTTGACCACTTTGATCAATCGTGGCAGTACTATATTACATCTCTTCTGAAATAGTCCTTTCATAATGGATAACCTTTCTTGAGGCAAAAGCCTCTAAAGGAGATACCGAAGAAGTACCCTAAGAAAATTCCTTCTTATCTTCTGTAATGGAATTCACTCTCTGGCCTATATACAGGGTGTCTATAAAAGAACTCCGGGGTTTTGAGGCAAAATATTTTAATGAAATAAAAAACATACATACATGTTTTTATACATGACTGAAAAGCTTACATTTTCAAGTTTTTTTTAACACTTAGTAAAGTTCTATATGAGCCCCGTTAGTGGCACGGCAGACGTCTAAACGGTATTCTACCTCTTCCCATGTCCGTAGTCTTTTATGAAGTACCTTACCGACAGTTGATCTTGGTAACCCCAACTCCAGGCTGCGTCTTGTCAACGATTTCTTAGGGCTTCGAAGGCATGAAGCTCGGATTCTGTCCACTTTCTCTTGAGACACACTCGGCCTACCCGGCGACTTTTGCTTCAAAACACTTCCTGTTTCCTTAAATGCACTGAACCATTGACGAATGGTTTTGTCAGAAGGCGGGTTAACACCATAGTTACGTCGAAAGTTTCTTTGTACGGTAACTACAGACTTCGTTTCTATGAGCCAAATAACACATTGAGCCTTTTGTTGCGGAGTCGCCATCATTTCAAATTTCGCGACGTCATTTCAAGGTCAACGCCCTGCAGCGCCGCCAACAGTTGATACAAACATTCCCAATTGGTATGAGTAAAACTTTTTGAGCTACTCTTTTCAGAGAAATCGACTAAATTTTGCTATCTTTTATAGTTAGTGAGATATGAATTTTTAAAACCCCGGAGTTCTTTTATAGACACCCTGTATTGAAGAATTTATTGATGTTTTTCCTCAAGAGAGCAAAGCAATGTTAAGGAGCTGTTAATAAGAGCATCCAAAACTACAGGCAGGTGTCGACAATTTTTGGATAGGTAACAAGGTGTGTCCATGCAATTTCATCACAACTGAATTGCGTCCATAGCTTTTTAGTTCATTTAATTATCTTTTATGCCATTACAGTTTAATATAAAACAAGTATCATAAAGAACTCCAGATTGATGTAGATAAAAAATAAATATTAACTCGAAACATCTTATTATGTTTATTTTTTTTTGCTCATTCACGTGCACATGAATTATCCGCGTACTTATAACCTAGCTGGAACTATAGTGAAGATAATACAATGTGTTGACTTTAAGAATTAAAGCGGTAAAACAGCTTAGATTTTCTCTAAACTCGTTCTGTAAAATAACTTTGAAGTCCCAAGTTGATGATTAGCTTCGTTTCCCCTGATAGTGTGTTGAAGTGAGGTAGAGCAAAGGAGTGACTAAGAAGTTGACAATTTCTTGTTGAGGGTAATGACCTCAGAGACCATAAATCTTATATCGAGATAAGCTTGATATTTTAAGAACAGAAAATATATGACTTTTAAATTAGTGGTTGATGTAATATTTTTATCAAAATCTTTTTCCAAGTTTATCATATACAAAATAACTATAGATATTTAAAAAGTAAATAAAAATAGTAATCGTTAAAAAATTTTATGAAATTTTACATTCTGTTATAATAATTAGAGATAATTTTTAAATTTTAAAATTTATTATAAATTTTTAGAAATAAATATTCTTTGCTATTTATCTCAAATATTTCGCATTTTCTTGATTATAAGACAACTGTTAGCCCGAAAACCGAGCCCTTGTGATTTCTGTAGAAATTAAAAATAATTAAATCATACAAACTTACTAATATAATTATTTTATGTCAAATATATGAAATAGCTAATTTCATACACTCTTGGAAGAAGGCGAGTCAATTGATTTGGTGTTTACATTGCAACAAACCCGTTGTTGAGATTATAAAAATGTTGCAGTTATTCTTGATCTGGATAGTTTCTAGACGTTTGAATTTTTTATCAATTCGTAGATTAATTACTCTTATTACTCAATTCACCTTATTTACTCAAAAACTTATTTAAGGTATGTAAAACCGTGAACAACATACACCCTTTCAAGCGAACCAGTAGAAAAACCAATGTCACATAGACAACCACGCAAGTATTGAGAAAGGTGAAAACATTAAATCGATGGTGCTTCTTTGAAACAATCCGAACTCACTTTTAATATTTACTGATAAAGTTGTAAGTTGCACAATGCCTTGCGAAAAAATGCTACGCTTTGGATTTTCCCTCTCGAGCAGTAGTCTACATGGCAAACATTTGCCTGATGGGGGGGGAGCTTTCTTTGTTGTAGACTATCGCACAAAATAGCCCCAAAGGTAAACGATTACCAAGTATCGAAGATCTTTCCTATTGACTTCAACCCCTGGATAAAGTCTTATGACCAAACATTAGATAAATGGCATGAGTCATTTCCAGTATGAAGGATTAGCCTTCATACGAACAATCGGGCCAATGTTGGGAGTACTTTTACGACCTCTGAGAAGCTGTCAATAAAACCACACATCTGTCCAATGTCAACAGATCTATGGTATGGGCTTCTTTACTAAACAGTGAGCCAGCGGCTAAATATCGGTCCAACGTCAGCAGTTCTTTACTACGGGCTTCCACTACTGACCGCAACCAACATGTCAGCATCACTGTGATAATTCAGATTGTCCAAACATCAATAAAGGTGATATGTAAAACGTTGAGGAGCGTGGTATATATCTCGTAATCATCAGAAACCTTAACAGTGGTGAAGAGTTTCGGGTTGTGACAAAACTAAAAAGTTTATCAAGCAGTCCGACGGTTGAGTTGGGGGTATTAGAGGATACAATTTGAACAGTACTTATCCTAATATAGTGTCAATTTTGAAACAAAAACAAGTGTAACGGTATGTGTACGTTTTCCATGATTTTCTCTCAGACTTTTAGATATGATATCGAGAAATCTCAAGACTGAAGTTCATAATTTAGATAATGCTGCGTATCCTACATTGAGAAAACAGTTCTGTTAAAGTCCATCCTTTTTCAGCGCGATAAAGCAGCCGCTTCTAAAACAGGGGCCCTGTCCCTGTGGTTAAACAATCGGAATATCCAGAGTCCTTAAAGCCATAACTTAAATCCGGTGAAACGACAGGATGAACTGGAAAAGTAATTTCAAGCTTGGCCATAACACAGAATATAGAGGAATGAACATACGGATGCTTTTCTGAAAGAATGAACAAACATTCCGCCATCAGGAACTCATAGTTCAGAGTCTCCGGAGATAAATTTGGGTTGTGAAAGTAATCAGACTAGGCTTCAGCACGTTTAGTTTCTTCACTTTACAAGAAATAATGGGGAAACTAATATGCACTGAAATATTTAAGCATACATTATGTTTTATACCTCGAAAATACTTTGAAACCTGACACTTAAGTACCTCTAATTATTATACGGGCCCTTCTTATGAGTCATGTTTTTCTGGCTACGGCTGAGTAGACAGGAAAGTAAAATTATTTAAACTTCTTTATACCTTCTTTATAAGTTTGAAAGAAGCCTCTCAGTTATACGTTACAAAAAATCCAATAAAGGGATCTTTCTTTTTTTATAGAACTTCTTCTTACATTCTTATTTTAAAGAACTTCTTATTAATGATGGTATTCTCTTTCTTAATCTTTTCTCTTATTTAGGGATCTCCAATCTTGAATGAATCCCTATTCTCCGAAGCTTTGCTCTTTTCATCAGCTCTCTTTGTACATTCTTATCTGTTTAAAACATGTGTTTCATCGGCCAATAATCGACGTTAGAAGCTTACATCTGGTATTTCGTACATGCTCAATGAAGGGGAAGCTAGCACAACCGGATAAATTGGATCGAACACTACACTTACTGATGAAGTTGTTATTGCTGATCCCTGTCACCCAGCAGATCTAGAATAGGTTCATGATACCACGCCCTCTCAAGAAGTCAATGACCAACAATGGCGGATCCAGAAGATCTTCCTTTTCAAGTCCCAAGCACACTAGGATATGATCTGGAGTGGTTTGGCCTTTGGTACAAGTTGGAAACATTTTAAACTGGAAATACGGCACACTTACTCATAGATTTGCGAAATAGAATCGATTCAAAGAAATGTTTTAAAAATGCAAAGCCGAAAATTTATTTGCTCTACTATTGTACAAGTAAGCAAATAATTTCTGTGAGTAAAAAAATTATTTTACTTTATCGACGATGTCTCTAAAATCATTTAAAAATTCTCCGATTTCCAACCTTATGAAAAATGGATATTTATGAGCTAATTAGTACTTATAAGGTGAAATAAAATAAATTTTTCTCTGACGGACCCCATAAAAAGATTTTTCAATATTTATAACTCAATATTTATTCATTCCACGCATATAAGTATGTTAGGATTCTCATTAAATCAAAAATACGTATATCCTTTACTGATATTTATTGACGGAATACATTTTCCAAATGCATACACAAGCCCCGTGTTCATGTCTTAATTTACGTTGCATTAAATTTTACAATCACTTACTTCGTTAAACAGGCGCGAAATTGTTAAGTTCCGCATCGCGTTTTGCTCTATCTCCCATCGGCATCTGATCTAATCATCAACTTGGGATTAGCAAATTGTTAAGCTTGGGATGTTTAATGGGAAGTCAATTTCGCAGAGTTTTAATCATTCGTTACAAAGTATACTCTGGCATGCTATTAATGAGCCTGCTTTACCACCTTTTATGTTTTATTTTAGTAGACGAAGGACGGTGGAGGATGGATTTATTACACCTCTGGTGACATTTACTTACTACAGTAAATGACGGATAGATAAGACTGTCTTTTTTTTCCTGGCGGCAAGTTTATTATATCACATGCGCTGCTAGAGATTTACAGACAGTGAAACTTCGTAGTTTATATCTGTTACAAGCTATCATTTACTTGTCTATCTTCTTTCTGCTTTAGGTCGGATATCAATTCGCAGACTGGGATTTAAAAATGTTTTATCCGAGAGACAGAATAATAGAATCTGCTGGTTTAAAAATTTCGGATGTACGGAAATACACACACACACACGCACACACACACGAACACGAACACGAACACACACACACACACACACACACACACACATATATATATATATATATATACATATATATATATATATATATATATATATACATATATATATATATATATATACATATATATATATATATATATATATATATATATATATATATATATATATATATATATATATATATATGTGTGTGTGTGTGTGTGTGTGTGTGTGTGTGTGTGTGTAATTAATAATAACGCCCCACTAATATTAATTGTCCTATATCTAACGCGTATCCTAATTTTTCCTTAGTAAAGCCCAGCTCTATTTCAGAAAACGAAATCGGAAAGCGAAATAACCTAATATTATCTTTAACGCATGCGCGGGAAAGTTATTTTTAGACATCCTTGATCTCGATCCCCCTTCGAAGAAATACCACATGATCGGGGTCAACCAATTAAAAGAATTCTAAGCCTAGCGGCAAAATCAGAAGTTACTCAGTATAAAAGATGAGACAAAGCATTTTCGCGCCCTCTACTTTTTTGGGCTCTGCTTCATTACTTTCTTGCTCGCTGTCCGCATACTGCTACAAAATATATTAGGATATAACCGTATTCGATACTCAATCCTGGGGAGCCCTGGGCTGTCCGTGGATGTTATTGTCAAACATCATGTCGTCAGCTTGGGCTAATTCTTTCAACTATGTATAGCTGTGTATCTTCTCTGATGTCTTGAAGTTTGGTTCCTTGGAATAAAATATTTCAAGTGTTGTTCATCGTGTTCCTGTTATTTCCTCAAGTGTTGTGTGTGAATCCATCTCCTGTACCGGTCTACTAGAAGTATTACCACTCTGGCTACGTCTATACTGTCGTTTCGCATCTCCTCTACAAAGATAAAGTATTCGTGCGGGAAAATACCCGTTTCTCGTTATATATATATATATATATATATATATATATATATATATATATATATATATATATATATATATATACCGGGTGGCCATAATTAAACTGACAGTGCTCACAGTGTTCTGTAGCGCGATCTATTTGCGAGAATGACGCCACATTTTGTAGGAAGATTAAACAAGACGGGGGACGAAGGATTCCGCGAAAAAATAAATTAGTTCCAAAAGTCACAGGGGAATATTTGGCGCTGTGTAATAGAAAATATAGTGTTAACAAATGCAAATTAATGCGGAATAAAATTACCTTTTATTATGCACATTTTCTTAAAATGGCAAAGCTGTTCTACATGTGCCGGAATGAGAAAGCTGTTCAACATGTCGCGATATTTCTCTCCGGTAACAGAACAGGTTTCCGGTCCTGTCGGGGTAATGTTCTCATAGAAGAATGGACCTACGATAAATTCCGCTGTGAACCCACACCAAACAGTTACCTTTGGTGAATGTAAGGGAATTTCTGTGACTGCATGTGGTGATTTGTCATCCCAAATTCGGCAGTTCTGGGTATTCACAGTTCCATGCAGGTAAAAGCGGGCCTCGTCTCCCCATAAGATTTTCCACGGCCAAGCATCATCCACCTCCATTCTGGCAAGAAAGGTGAGAGCAAAAGTCAATCGCTTCTCATGGTCGGGGTACAGTAACTCCTGTACACGGCTGATCTTGTACGGATAGAAGTTGATAATCTTTCGTAAGATTTTCCATACCGTACTGTAAGGCATATCCATATTCCGAGCTAATCCACGAGTGCTAGAGGTGGCAGCAATATTGTCTGGTTCTCTGCCGACAATCGCCGTGGCAACTGCTTCGATTGTATCCTGTGGTACAGGTTTTCGTCCTCTGCCTGACTGAACCTTCAGAGAACCTGTTTTCTCAAACGTCGCAACTATTGCTTTTAACCCATTAACTGACACAGGACCGTTACCTTTACGTATTTTTTTGTGCGTTCTAAAAGCACGAAGAGCGGCTGACGCGTTGCACTGGTTGAGGTAAAAGAATTTGACCAGTAACGCACGCTCGACTAAAGAAGGAGACATTGCACATAAACTTTCAATCCGATTGATTCGAAACATAACACATTGCCTTTTAAAACCCAATCAGCTGGCACTGTGCCAATGGATGTAACGTGAAATTTGAATAAAGAACTTCTTCTGCTCAGCGTACGTGATATTGCAGATCACGAGACTTTATCGGTGTTTATGTAGATTTTACGCTTTTTTAAAAGTGTTGCCATATTGCACTTGAACTAAATAAGAAAATGTGCATAATAAAACGTAATTTTATTCCGTATTAATTTGCATTTGTTAACACTCTATTTTCTATTACACAGCGCCAAATTTTCCCCTAGCGGTGACTTTTGGAACGAATTTATTTTTTCGCGGAATCCTTCGTCCCCCGTCTTGTTTAATCTTCCTACAAAATGTGGCGTCATTCTCCCAAATAGATCGCGCTACAGAACACTGTGAGCACTGTCAGTTTAATTATGGCCACCCGGTATATATATATATATATATATATATATATATATATATATATATATATATATATATATATATATATATATATATATATATATATATATATATATATATATATGTATATATATGTATGTGTGTATGTGTTTATAAGTAGTGATGCGTAAATCACGCGAATTCATGAATACTGCTGCATATAGGATATACGAATACATCAGTTCGTACATATGGCGGTGGAGAGAATCGTAGTTGGGCAACACAGAAAGAGCAGGAGTACATACACTGCGGAGGTCCAGGGAAGAGTCGCACGAACAGTGACTTGATTTTATTGCAGAAGTATATATAACTGATGAAGTCATTATACGGCACAAGAGCTTTTAGCAATAGTAACTGTACGTCTTGTAACTCAATAACTAGGCAAAAATATACGGCATGACAATATCGGTACCGGAAACCAGCCGGAGCTTGAATATTCTTTACAGCAATGGGACAGTAACGACATATATAGAAAGAGACGCGGGGCGATGAAGCAACACAGGACGAGAGATCGCGGTTATGCAAAAGCCGACACGGGACAACATCAATATACGGGGACGGTCACGAAAAAAAAGCCGCGGAGCAACCTTGCCCTCTACTTGCTTTTACGAAGGGTTCAGGACCTTGTACACCCGGGGACCAAAAACTTCTTATTGGTTATCGGTGACCATCTGACCTTGTGCGTCAGCAGTCTTATGATCTTTTGAAAGTTTCGAGAAAAACTGGTGAGGTTGAATCATCTTATTTTGAAAACAATTCTTACTGTTTAGAAAGTGCGTTAAGGGACAATTTAGCTAGTTAATTCGTTTGTCCTTAGGTCATAATTTGAAATAGGGTGTCTACTTTATTGAAAATTAAACGGAAAAATTTAGAATATGCGTTAATTAATAAAGGTAGAAAGTTAATTTTTCACATATATATATATATATACGTGTGTGTGTGTGTGTGTGTAAGTAAGTAATATCCTTGACAGAATCACGATGGAAAACAGGCCGGTTGAAAAGACGGAGCTTACATCACATTTCATCGTTGTAGTCGTCGCTGATTTCAAATACGAGTGGCTGGCAAATGGAGAGAGTAACTGAGTTCAACGCCATGGAAGGAGGCATCTGGTCACAAAATAGTGTTTTATTTACCGAAATGTTGCTGTACATCTTCTGGTAGGATTATAACAAATTTAATTCCACCGATGCCGGGTAAAAAGGCCCCGGCAGCTCAGAGCACTGCGACATATGGACGGAGGCTCAACTTACGTCATGTTCATTCGAAGCAAAACACACAAAGGCCTCAGAAGCCCCTCCCCCGAGTACGGGTCTATGAAACTTCTAATTTGTCAGAATCGAACACATGATTAAGTCGCGTCATATGGGGTAATGGTTGTCGAATGTTCCACGCCGTTCGCGTTATATAACCGTTATATAAGCTTTGGCCACACGTGCCTTAGGGGAAAAACTAATAAATTACTTCGGTTTTAGATTTAGGTAGAAATAAAGAAAGAGGGACTGAGTTCTATTGCGTTAGGATGAAGAATTTGGAAAGGGCGCTTTAAATAATAAAAAGGGTTTTAAATTTATTTCATATATATATATATATATATATATATATATATATATATATATATATATATATATATATATATATATATATATATATATACCTAAAATTTCTCAAATCGGGTTTTCCGCATGGAAACTGTTTGTGAGCTCAGGCAGCGAGAGCGAGCTGATGGGCCAATCACAGCTAACCATCTTTATCATCATTGGTACTAGGCTTTGTGATTGGATAGAGCGTTCAGCTGACCATAAGCGTCAAGGCTCTGTAAGTGATAGAGTCGAAACGGCTTTTGTACGATATAAGTGTTCGATGAACTGTTCTCCCGCCTGGGATTTTTTAAATGTGTATATAGGTATGCTTAATCAAGAAATAATAAATGTGTTTAGTTAAAGACATTACTTGTGGTGTTAATGCCTCTTTCTGATGTAAGAGTAAGCTATTCGAATGGCACCACATAGGGACGCTGCCATAGCCCACAAACTGTTGCCACGCGCAAAACACCGATTCGAAAATCTTCAGGTTATCACCTTTACATGCATTATATATATATATACACACAGAGAGAGAGAGAGAGAGAGAGAGAGAGAGAGATAAGAATATAAAAGAATAAAAGATGGCTATTTACTCACTTAAACATTGCTTTGCTTTCTTGAAAAGGACGTTTAATATTTGAATGTGTACAGCATAAAGGCTTAGTTATTTGTATAGCATTCTATAATTACAAAAATAGTCTGAGTGATATATCCATTGATTGGTGGGGCATAAGTGCCACCAATCGACGGTGAAAGGTATATTGTCGTGATGACGAGTTATCACTATATAACATCTGCCGTATTAGCAACCCGCTGAGGACGGCGTATACTTTGAACTTATCTATTGATTGGAATCTTCAGCTTGCCAACCAGCCATGGATCAAGGTTCTTGGCTAAGCCAATAAGTTGAGCACGTACTAAAGGCAAAACCTAGGCACTATGTTTAAGTGACTAATCGCCTGGGGTATTGTCAACATAATTTTACCATTGTCAAGGTATCGACATTTTGCATCTCAAACTATGCACAATTCTGAATTTGTGCATCATTGGCTGATTAGACTGCAACTGTCAGTCATCGTGAAAAAGTGAGGAAACTTTCAGTATTAAGTTTCAGTATTATCTAGTTTAATTTTTTTCCTTCCAACTTACTTGTTCAAAACTGTATCAAGATTAACAGATTACTTGGTGAAACAGGTTTATGGCTGCAGGATTAGATGGTCATATCTATCCTTCTAGACAGCTTTAGGACCTTCAAGTTTTTTTTATAAATATATTTTATTAGAAAGATCACAAGAAAACGACTGTCATGAAAATATCGAGTCGTGAGTTTTATGAACATTTATTGGACTTCATATTTATAAATGCCCTTTCTATTTAATGAACATTATTTATGTGACTTTTATAAATAGAATGAGACGCATATTTACTTATTTTCTCAACAGATAGATACACTTCTTGTGATATACGTTTCTTAATATATACTATCTTGTCCACAAAAGCAGTATTTTTTGGAAAAGATTATTCTTTTCTGTACTTTTAAGGTTCATGCAATTGTAAAATTTTCCTGCCGGGAACAAAGATCTGTATTGTGTTGTTGTGATTTAAGCTCCATGGCCTAAATAAATATTCCAGATCATGTCCATAAATGACCGTGGGCTGAGGAATGCGATTCCGGTTTTTTATCGCACCAAAAGGGTTGGAGACGAACCCTTGTGGTGCGATAAAAACCCTTGTGTTGCCAGTTGCCAACATAATTTTGATCGAGCACCCCTAGGGTGATATCTTATGCGCTCGTACCCGCCTCCATCCCCATATCACATGGAAAGATTTTACGGCCAACAGACCGTAACGGGTACAACAATGACAATGGTAAAATCCCCCGGGCACGGTTCCCGTACCCGGGGGAGACACGATGGTATTCAGTGGCGCTCGTCGGGATTTCAACTGAGATCATTCCGTCCGAGTCCCAACGCATTTTTAAAAGGCTGCCTAGGGCCCTCGAAGGTTTGTAACATGGTGTAAGTGTTTCATAAAACAGATATTTATATGTTCCCTTGTCGAGAAGATTACTCTGAGATATAAGGCATTTTAATCTTAAATTATAATTTAAACAAACAATAAAATGTATGTATATATAAAGTTCAGCAATATGTAGGGATTTGATTATATAATGGTTATGTCTTATACTATTGTCATTAAACATGTTTCATATAATGATTTAAGGTCAACAATATAGCTTTAAACAAAAGTCGTTTAGTAAAGCAGCTTTTAAAGTCAGAGTTAATGATCAGTTTTCTCATTACGTGATTGATGGGATAAAGCCAGTGGGTGGAATGTCTGATAATAATTTCTCACCTGTTAACGAGGTAAATCGCATCACATTAACTTCCGAGACGAATTCAACATTGAACGTAAAGCTTATTATATTTATTAGGAAAATGTCTTATTGGTTTAGTTTGCAAGATTGTGTTGCTTAATTCATATTACTATCAAACTACAATTATTGCATTGAAAAACGTATTATAAATTGAATTACTCTTTATTGCGAAAGTTACTTCCTTTGCTGAAGTTAAAATTGCAGTCAGTGGAATATTGGCTAATATAACATGATATGTATTCTTAACAATTTGTTTACTGAGAGGGAGAATCACTTTACTTTCTTAGAAAATCATGAATATAATGAAAGAATCGGCAAAAATTGTTTCGCAAAACTTGTTTAATGCTGCAAAAAGCATTAATCACTGCTAATATCAACAAGTGTCATAAACCAGACACTGGTGATAAGACATATAAAACATAGAAATGGTTAAGCAAACAGTTAAACCAATCTTCAAAATGGTAAAAAAATATGTAATTAGGGAAAAACAGAGGAGGATTTGTCTTTGCGGCAAACTAATGACATCATGAATTTCAATCAATATATATATATATATATATATATATACAGAGGCTGTTCGCACATTTTTTAGACGATTTTGGTAAGCGGTAAAAAAAAATCGTTTGCTGCAAAAGAAATAATTGCAATTGTACTATGTTTTTAAAAGTCAAAGTTATCGTCTGCGGCTTGAAAGTTTTGTTTTTAATTCAAAATGGCGTTTTTAACAAAGCAGTGGTTCGAAGGCTACATTTATGCTCTTTCCGAAGAGAAATATGCATACTCCGTTATCCAAAAACGATGTGAGAGTCATGGTTTTGTAATATCTAAAGCGTCGATAGGTAATATCGTCAACAAGAATGGAAAAAAACGTCAAATTGGAACCTCAAGTGGGACAAAAATTCCAAACAAGTATCCAAGGAAAAAACGGACATCTTCGACTATTGCAAGGTACGTTGTTTAATGTTAAAAGAAAATCCCCCTAGTCAAAGGACAGTTGCAAAATCATTAAAATGCTCGGTGTCCACTGTAAACAAAATGATAAACGTTGATTTAAATCTTAAGAAAGCGAAAAAACGCAATGTGCATCGTCTTCTTCGAAATCATATCGCTGAACGCAGGACACGCTGCAGAATTCTATATGAGAAACACTTATCCAAAGAAAAATGGAAAACAATTGTCACAATAGATGAATCATGGGTGTATTTAAATGATTGCAACAGAAAAAGAGCCATTTATTATCATAAAAGGGGAGAAAAAAATTTAATTACATGGTTCAAAGAATCGAAAGAAAGTTTTTCTAAGGGATTCAAGATTGTTGCTGGTTTTTCTTATAATGGCAAGTGAAAAATAAAGAGAGTGGAAAAAATGTCAAGATTAACTCCAAATACTATCAGGAACATATTTTATCGCCAATTTTTTTGAATGAAATACCATCGCTTTACCCACAGTGCCATCAATCTGTGAGACTCCATCAGGACAAAGCTAGCAGTCACACATCAAAATCCACTGTCAATTTCCTAAAAGAAATGGAACAAAAAACTAGTATCAAGGCCATACCCTTCACTGATATCCCTACTAAATCTCCTGATGTATCACCTATAGATTTTTGTGCTTTCGGACTTTTAAAATCTGCATTATCCAAACGTCGTCCCAAAACCCTTACAGGACTCTGGAAAGCTGTTCTGGAGGCATGGGATAGAATACCTCTTCTGACACTTCAAAAGGCATTATTATCCTGGAAATCGCCGTGTCGAAAGATAGTTCAGAATAAGGGATGTCAAATAGAACATTTAAAACACAAGAATTTTATGTAATTTAGCTTTGTGAATACAATATACATCTTCAAAAAAATGTGTGTACAGCCTCTGTATATATATATATATATATATATATATATATATATATATATATATATATATATATATATATATATATATATATATATATATATATAAAGAGAGAGAGGGGTAGATAGATAGATGGTTACATACATGCCCAAAATATATTTCTGCATTTCTATATACTTATGTATATATATATATATGTGTGTGTGTGTGTGTGTGTGTGTGTGTACCTAGTATGTGATTAGCAGTTATTTTTTTCTGTTAAATAAATTTTTGGACTAGGGGAGGAGAAAATATGATATTCTATAATTTGATGCAGTTGATGATTACTTTATTTTCATTTCTGAGTGGATGGATTACTTTTGCGTTGCTTGATCAGCCAGATAGAGTCAGATGTTGATGAGTAAGAAGATAACGAACTAAATGATTTAGCAGGGTAAAATGTTTGTTATCTTGTTTAAATCTGTAAATTTTCCTAGGGATAGATTTAGATTAGAAGATATAAGTTCTATTCCTAACTTTCGAACTGATAATATAAGTAGTATGAGTGTTTCTACAACTATTAAATCATCCTAATCTTATCATCCCCAAACTTTAACAGCTTACAGATAGTGTGTCAGAGTGAAGATTTCTTTCGAAAAAAAATTAAACATTCCTCAGAAACATGTAAGATTATATTTATATTCTGTCAATAACTAGTCAACATTTTTACTCTAAATTAGGTACCATCAACTGGGGTAACTTTATCCTTTGAGGGAAACTTTCGCACAACAAACCTATTATAATACAAGGTGTCCGGGTCTAAAAGTATCCAAAAGTAATGACTTATTTTTACGGAAATACCATTAGAATTAAAAAAGATATATATTTAAATAGAAATAACATCTCGCCAAGTTTTAATACCTATCATCGATTTCTACCATAGTATCATAGTTTTCGAAGTATGCTCCTTTTGTAGCACGACTGACGTCTAAATTGTAATCCAGATCTCTCCAAGTGTTTCGTAGCATATCAGGCGTTATTAGACCTTTTTGCTTGGGAATTCATTAAAGCCGTTGTGTATAAACTAAAAATTGAAACTTTGGAGGAGTTGAAGAAGCGTATCACTCAAGCAATTTGTGTAATGCCTCCGGATATGCTACGAAACACTTGAAAAGAACTGGATTACCGTTTAGACGTTGGTCGTGCCACAAAAGATGCACACATCGAAATTTATGATACTATAATTAAAATCTATGATTGATATTAAAACTTGGTAAGATTTTCTTTCTATTTAAATATTTTTTTTTAAATTCTATTGGTTAATTCCGTAAAAATAAGCCATAACTTATGGATACTTTTAGCCCGGTCACCCTGTATACCTATATACCTATATAATTATTATACCTATTATATTTAACCCACCTATTGGTCCTTGCAATAAATAAGTGCTAATCATTCTCCTTTGTCTAGAAACAGCACATACAATCTTTTTTTCGTTTTTTGGGCCAAGTTACCCGCAAAGGCCAAAGTTACCCCAGTTGACGGTATGCAAAAGGTTACATACCCGAAGCCTGAATCCTGAATTTGTAGCTGCAGTTGACAGGTGGTAAATATGCATAATTATAAGCATAAATTGGTGTAATTCTAAACTTGTATAATTTATTTACATACCTACATACAATAAAGATCACAAATATTTTAATTTTCAGGCTCTTTTACGCCAGAAGTATGGAACCAGCATAGTAACTTCGATGCCCGCACAATCATATTGGAGGTTGGCAACAGTGCAGTTGGAAAATCGCATGTCAATATTTATGAATTCATAAATGAAGTAAAAATCCAACATGAGAACTATGAGAATCAAATGACATTATTGGATGCAGGCAATAAACCACCTAGAGTATACAAACATTTAAAAAGTAATGAAAAAGCAAAGTGACTATATTAACAAAGAAATAACACTCCAAACATTTATATCTGCTGTTGGTTATTGTTTAGTATAGTATTGTTTTGTATTATTTATTATATTAATAAAACATGCTCTAATTTTAGTGTTAACCGTTAAAGCACCTCTTTTTCAGAAATATATTTGTTTTGTTTTTAATATTCGGAATTCGGGCTATCAGGAATTTGGGCTCACGGTGAATTCCGGTTAATTCGGAATTCGGGCTTTCGGTGAGTCACCATGCAAAATAAGTACATTAAATTAAAGATTTTTTTTTCATAATGCGGAGGCACTTGTGAGAAATTCGACTCATGTTTTTCACAGCGAAGTTTTCCTGACTACTTTATTATGCCAGCACCAATTAGGTCACCAATTAGGTCTCTGTATGAGGGGACAACACGATAACGACCGAGACTTATTACCTACGATAAGTCTATTTAAACCCAATATTATTTAAACCCAAGCCCACAGCGAGGAGACTCACGACGCTAACCATTATATCATGTGGGTGGCAATTTAAGAAATTTAAGAATATGAATTTTAAAAGTAAGACTCTTAGAAAATAAACAAGAAATCCAACTTAAATAAAGCACAAATAGCAGTAAGGTGCAATTTTGCATACGTGCTGAAATTTTTCATGGTGATTCTTCTTATATTGTAGGGATGCACTCAGAAAGATTTTTGAAAAATTCTTGTTAGATTTTTTTAAAATTAAATTTTTAATCTGTTTTTGTAACATTCTTTAAAGAATTCATTTAAAATAATAATCTCATGGTTATAAAATTTATATCACGAAGAAGATGGTAAAAATTCCTTTAAAATCAAATATTTTCGAATCTTTACCTCCATTTTCTGATTTTTGGTGAATTTTCAAAGATTAATTTTTAGAATGTAATTTATTAAATGCTGATCACGTGTTTTCTTTTCTTTTTGGGATACTTTAAACTAATTTTGCGTCACGTGCATAACAACGAAAAAAATTGACAAAAAAATACTTTTTTTTTCTTTCTGATGCGGTAGACGATTGGACATTATCCAAAAAAAATATTAATATACAGCAAAAGAAATGTTCCTCAAACTGTACTATAATCTTTAGTACGTTGTATTAGATTTAATTTGAATATTTTCTTCTACATTATTTTGTCTGTAAAAATATCCGTCACGATTATTTTATAAATATATTATTTTTTTTGTATTAATCGCATACATTGACCGTTGTATTTAATTTGAATGTACTCCGTAGCGAAGCACGGGTATTCAGCTAGTTTAATCATAAAATTACAGTGATATATCAGTGATCATTTTACTCTACAACATTTATTGCTTTAAATTATAATAACAATTCCTTAGCTAATAAATCGCGAAATCTTATTCGAGATAGCAATTCTTAAACTTCCAAAGAAACCTGTGCCAGTCTATTCAAAATATAAATACTACGATATCAAGAAATCAGTAATTTTACAACAAATAATTGACAATTTTATATCAAATATTCCTCCACAATCACTAATTGCTTTCCCATGAAAGCACTCCTAAAAGTCAGGATATGAAATATTGCCTGGATCCGTAGTCTTCGCAAATGCGTTTCAGACTGCTTACATGCCACATAAATATACAGCATATGGGTATGAAACAATGCAATATTCATAACAATCACAGGATATGTAAAGGAAGTTCAGTTTCAATCAGTTAACTCATTGAAATATTCACAGAACTGTAATAAGCGTTCTTACAATCATCCATTCGTTTGCATATTAACAATTCATTTTACCCTTCCGTGAGTTGCTAAAACTAGATTCACAAATTCCCTCACCAAGTAAACATCTTATGTTGTGTATTTCTTTCGTAACTAGAAAATAACAAAGGGTAACATTACGCTCGTATAGACTAGTGCCTATGGTAACTCTTTATTGTCCATCTGAGTATATATATATATATATATATATATATATATATATGTGTGTGTGTGTGTGTGTGTGTATATATATATGTGTGTGTGTGTGTGTGTATATATATATATATATATATTGGAGAATTTATATATCGAAGGGAAGTGTATGTAATAATAATTTAATCCTTTAAGCTTATTAACTATCGGCTTAATATTGAACACTTTAATTTATAACCGCCTTAAAAAAGAAATAATTATAGTATTCCTTTAAATAATAAAAATTTTCTTCATAAATAACTTAGGTCAAAAGCGTTGGGATAAAATTTTATATTTTTATTAAAAAACTGAATATGACATTTATTATATAACCTTTTTTGTTGAATGGAATTTTTAAACTTTATTATATTTACAAATTCATCTTTCTATACGCATAAGTAATTTAAGTTTTATCGTTATATCTATTTATAGTCTACTACTGTTAATCTCACTTTGATATTACATTATGCGTATTTTCAAATTTTCATTGTTTATATCTGCATATATTTTTGCATCATATTCCCTTATTTATAATTATTTTCAATACATAATTAAGAAAGCCAATTTTTAAAATAAGTATAAATAATTAATAATCTTCAACAACACATCATTTGTACAATAGGACAAAGTTCTCATTAATTACCTAAACAAGTACAATTATAAGAGAGGTTTATTTTCGTATTGTCCTTTGTAAAAAACACGTCTATAGTTTTTTAAAACATACACCTCAGACAAGTTTATCATTTGTCGGTGAAATAATGAGATCAAAGTTCTCTACCGTAGCATTTTTTCTGAGCCAGATGTTCAGTTTACCATTGATTAAAGTCTGCTCTTCTAGTTTCTTCAGCTATAACGTTCCTTCTAACATTTATCACCTACTTAAATTGTGTTCGACCTCAATACAAGTGTCTGAAAGTTCAGGAAATAAACAAACTGTGAAAATCTTGTAACTAAGTAAATTTTGAAAACTATTTGTACGGTATTCGTATATAGTAATGAAGAAACTTACTTACCAATATAAGATAATACTTGTTAGAAGTGTATATAAGAGTACAAATATATTTAGTGAAGTGTTTATTTAGTTGCACTGAAGTCAACGAACAATGATATGCTATGACGTTCATTTTTACATTTAACTTTCTTACTTAAGGTGCTATTTTCTAACGTTCGAAGCACTTTTTTTTTTCAAAAATATACAGAATACATATAATAAATACATATATTTTTAGTTCAAATGTGCTATAAAACCATGAAAACAGATATAAATTTTGGTAAAAATTCCATAACATGTTCAAATATCGGGACATTTAAAAAAAAATTTAGTACAATTTAGTGCTTACGCTACAGACCTTACACTCATTTCAATTACATATACAGGGTGGTCATAAAAGAACTTTGCCGATATATGGACCTCTAGCGGCCGTTCCGTTCAACCTATCGAGATCAGAATTCAGATATAGTTATGCAGAGGTATGAGCTCGAGATTCTGAGAACGGCAACACAGTGACGCTCATGGTTACGGTTATAGGTATAGAAATTCGAAGTTTTCGAATGGCAACGCCCACTTTTTCCCGTCGCAAAATGCTGAGCGCATGCGAAAACCCTAATGATTTTTGGAACGGTACGTGTATCACAATAAAACGGACGCTTTATGCACGCACAAGAAACAGCTTTGCGAACGGCTAACAAAGACACGATCGGGGCGCACGGGGGAAATTTGCATATGACAGAGGCCAGAAACCAATCACTGAATGCCGTTCGCCAGATATTCAGCCTAGAAAACCTATAAAAAGCTCTCTCATCGTTTGTTAGCCATTCGCAGAGCTGTTTTTTTGTGCGTGCATAACGCGTCAGTTTTTTGTGATACATGTACCGTTCCAACTCTATTTACGGTTGTTGCATGCGCTGAGCATTTTGCGATGGGAAAAAGTGGGCGTTGCCATTTGAAAATTTCGAGAGTTTGTACCAATAACCGTAACCGTGAGTGCTGTGTTGTTGCCATTCACAGAATCCCGAGATCATACCTCTGAATAACTATATCTGAAATATCATCTCGATAAGTTGAACGGAACGGCCGCTAGAGGTCCATATATCGGCAAATTTTTTTTATGACCACCCTGTATTTTACATTCCTTTATACCATATGCTACTGTGACACTTATCTGTGTTTTGAAGTAAAAATTTTGAAATATTACCAAAAACCACCGAAATATATAAAAAAGGTGAATTTTTTTTTAAAAATATATAGTCAAACCAGTTTTTGTGCGGTCATTTTTATGCGATTTTTGTGGGATTTTTTATGCGGTATATGAATATGTATAGAAAGAAAATTGAAATTATATATTTGGAATTATTTATTTGAAATTCCAAACAGAGCTTCGATCGTGTATATCTGACTACCTCGAGGTTTACAGGCAGCTGATCACACAACCGTCGTCGCAAAAACTTATCACCGACTACACGGTAACAAAAAATAATAGCGCCCTTTACACGTACGCTCTTTCGCAAGTGCTTGGAGCGTACGGGATTGCGCGAGGGAAAAGTGGCAGTCCGCTCCAAAGCAGCTTTCCCTTTGTCTCCGACACCTTCGTGCACTCATTCGTGCGGGAAAGAGCGTACGTGTAAAGGGTGCTGTTATCTTCAAGTGACGAAAGCGATTACGAACCAGTTCATCAGAAGAATATACGCGTTTTGAAGAATATACGCGTTCATTGGGCTTAACAAAAATTACCAGGCTCGTCCACGAACTTACGCTAGAGCAAGCTACGTAAAACTGACCTGGGAGAAATAATTTTCTGTTACATCGACGTCAGCGTATTTTAAAATTTGGCCTTATCATCATGGCGAAGCATACGTGGAGGGGATATTGCAGTTTTATATATAGGTTTAATTTAATATCCATAACACATACTAATAGTTAAGAGTTAAATTCTTAACCTTACATCTGGATTAGTCCAGTGGTTAAATTTTATATTTTACCATATTTCAATATTTTTTGTCAGTTTATTTTGTTGCTATGCACGTGACACAAAATTAATTTAAAGTATCACAAAAAGAAAAGATATCTCGTGATCAGCATGTATTAAATAAAATTCTAAAAATTAATCTTTAAAAATTCACCAAAAATCAGAAAATAGAGATAAAGATTCAAAAAAGATTTCATTTTAAAGGAATTTTTATGGTCTTTCTTGTGATATAAATTTTATAACCCTCAAATTATTACACTGCTCGCCACTGTAAATGCTACACCCTGAAGGAAACATGCAAATAACATGAAATTTACAACATGCATTAGCGGAGGTGAGATATTCAAATGATTAGAATTTCAGCACAGACGCACATCACGCGCGCCTGTGGCGCCACTTCAAAGCGCTACTTAAGGCTTGGAGATTTCGACGATTTCAAGTTCGGCAATTATGTTTTTCTTGTGGTTTTTTTCAAAAAAACGATCAATTATGGCTCGTCGAAAACAGCGATCATCTTTTGATCAAGTATCCGAGTTCGACAGAGGAAGGATAGTGGCCTACCGAGATTGTGGATTATCTTTCAGGGAAATCGGTAGTCGTGTTGGACGAAACCAAATAACTGTAATTCGGATATGTGATCGTTGGATGCAGGAGGGTACAACGGACCGGCGTGTTCGATCGCATCCACCTCAGCGCACCACTTCACGTGATGACAGGCAAATTGTGAGCATGGCAGTGACGGATCGCTCAGTCACTTCACGAACCATAGCACAGCACATGCAGTCTGCAACGCATCATCCAGTGTCTGCGCGTACCATTCGACGCCATTTACAGCAGAGTGGTCTGTCCGCAAGACGTCCATTGCTTTGTCTACCCTTGACGCAGAACCACAGACGTCTCCGCCGCCAATGGTGCGATGACAGAAGGATAATGCACGACCACACGTGGCACGCATTGTCCAACGGTTCTTCGTCAATTGCCAGATTGAATTGCTTCCCTGGCCGCCTCGCTCTCCGGATCTTTCGCCGATAGAAAACATGTGGTCCATGGTTGTTCTACGATTGACCCAGATTCCATCCCCAGCTGCCACAGCAGATCAACTTTGGCAACATGTGGAAGCTGCTTGGTCTGCTGTATCCCAAGAACTCATCCAAAGTCTCTTTGAATCAATGCCGAGGCGTGTGGCAGCGGTGATCTCCAACAACGGCGGCTACTCTGGCTACTGATTTTGACAGGAACCACACTTCACAGAAGTCTATAAATTTAATCATTTGATACTTGGTCAACAAGTATCTACAAAATAAATTTTGTTGTGATATCTCTTGTCTTTCTTGGTGTTGCAATTTGGGTGGCCAGCAGTGTATTTTAAATGAAAATTTTTTAAAATATCACAAAAACAGATTAAAAATTTAATTTTAAAAAATCTAAGAAGAATTTTTCAAAAAAACTTTCTTAGCGCACCCCTACACTATAAGAAGAATCGCCATGCAAACTTTCAGCCCTTTAGGTCCAGCGGTTTGGTCTATGCGTTATTGGTCAGTCAGTCATTCACGAAACTGTTTTATATATATATATAGGTAATATTAAAATTTATTTGCTTTTTCTGCTTTCTTAAGTTCGTTAATTCAAAAAAATATGTTTTTGAAATAAATAAAACTCTTTAATTAATACTTATTTTTTCCAAATTGATCGTTATTCTATAAGTAGACTATTTCTAATAATGATGTATTCATTACTTACAGCCTCTCCAAAAGTTTGAAAAGGCTGCATTCTTAAAACTTTCCACACATACCACGATGGATCGAACCCGGCCCTGACTGCCGTCATCGAATAATGATATGAATACAGTCATTAAGATTAGAGTTCCATTGAAATCATGTTTTTGGTGATTTAATTGCTTCGAGGAATTTCTTATCAAGTATGTTTGCTAGTTAAATTTATTCATACAATTCCTAAAAACCTTCTCTGGACCTTTTGAATGGAAAATAGCAATTTTTTTTGGCTTCGTATCTGCTTCATATCTCAGTTTATTTTCACTGTATTCATTTTCATAAAACGTCTACAGTAAACATTTCACTGATCAACAAGAGTCCAAAATGAAACATATTTACATATCTGAGAATCCGAATTTATCGAGTAAATAAATTTGTATGGAATATATTATTTATTATTAGATATTTATGAAAAAGATAATTTTTAAATGTGTTTATATATATATATATATATATATATATATATATATAATAATTGTAGAATTGGGATGAGTATAGATAACTGATTATTTAAATCATTTGCAATTATTGTATTCTATAAAGTTTTATTTTGATAGCCGGTAATCAGTTGTCGTATTTTGTATTCAATATTTATTTTAGCCAATATTACTCCAAGGATATCACAGCTTGTTAGACAGTTCATCTCCAAATGAATTTTCTGAATTTTTAAGAATAACGGAGAAGATGCAACTATTTTTATAGGTTAGTTGTTTATTATTATACACGTGTGTTTCAAAACACACTCCTTTCCCTCTCCACCCCGCACAAAATAATGAGAAAAATACATCCTTGTATGACAGCATTTTACACTATGAAATTAGCGAAAATGCATGAAAAGTACATAATGCCAAAACGCAAAAGTTCTGACAGCAGTATTGCTAGTTTGACTGAAAATATTCAAGGCAGCTGTGTATTAATCCAATTAGATTCGCTCTCCCCAATATTAACCTATGGGAAAAATGTGTCCAAGAATTGACGACTTGGACTGAAAGATTTTTTTAAATTTTACTACGTAATAGAGAAAGAAATTTTGCATCTTAAAGAAATTTTACATCTTATCTCTGTACATCTTATCTTTACATCATCTTATCTTCATTTTACATCATCTTTACATCTTTTTCTTTTCTAATTTTGCAGCTTATTTTACATCTTTTCTCTTCTTATTTTACTTTTTTTTAGCCAGAAATTTTAGATCTTACTTTATACATCTTAGAAAGAAATTTTACATTCTTAATTTTACATCTTAAAGTTTCATAAAAAAATAAAAATGCAAATAATATTTTAACATTTAAATTTTTCAGGGAAACTCTGGTATAGTGTGTTTTAAACGTTCATCATTCCTTTGTTGGACGAAATTTATTAAATGAATCTATGGAAAGGTGCAGAAAGTTGAGGCTATCTGAAAATACAATGCTTATTGGATTATCAGCATTTATGTAGCTTTGAATAGTAGACAAATTTTCTCCAAAGGCTAACTCTGAGATGAGCAAATCCAATGAGGTTTATACAGAACAACATTAATAGTGGTTTCATTGCAAAATTGCATCAAGCAGTCAGTGGATTTTCAAAACAAATAGCTCTTTATAATGGCATAGTGTTGAGTATTTCCGCAAAGTTTAGAATTATTACTAATATTTATACATTGGTTCATAATGATCAGATATTATGTTTTGGATTAGATCTTGGCTGACAAATTTTTGACAAAAATTTATTTATTAATTTTATTTTGCATTTTCTAATTTTTAACATTGAGGTGGGCGAATCCAATAGGGTTAGCACACAGCGGCCTTAACCATAGTTTCGCCCAATAAGGTTAGTACAGAAATCCAAAAAGGTTAGTACAGAACAGCCTTAATAGTGTTTTCAATGCAAAAATGCATCAAGAAGTAAGTGGATTTTCAAAACAAATAACTCTTTATAAGGGCATAGTGTTGAGTATTTTCTTAAAGTTTAGAATTATACTAATATTTATACATTGTTCATAATGATCAGATATTATGTTTTGGATTAGATCTTGGCTGACAAATTTTTTCACAAAATTTATTTATTAATTTATTTTGCATTTTCTAATTTTTAACATTCAGGTGGGGCGAATCGAATATGGTTAGTACATAGCTGCCTTAACAATAGTTTCGCAAAATAAGGTTACTACAGAACAGCCTTAATATTGCTTTCAATGCAAAATGCAACAAGAAGTCAGTGGATTTTCAAAACAAATAGCTCTTTATAATGGCATAGTGCTGAGTATTTCCGCAAAGTTTATAATTATTACTAATATTTATACATTGGTTCATAATGATCAGATATTACGTTTTGGATTAGATCTTGGCTGACAAAGTTTTTCACAAAAATTTATTTATTAATTTATTTTGCATTTTCTAATTTTTTAACATTCAGGTGGGGCGAATCGAATATGGTTAGTACATAGCTGCCTTAACAATAGTTTCGCAAAATAAGGTTACTACAGAACAGCCTTAATAGTGCTTTCAATGCAAAAATGCAACAAGAAGTCAGTGGATTTTCAAAACAAATAGCTCTTTATAATGGCATAGTGTTGAGTATTTCCGCAAAGTTTAGAATTATTACTAATATTTATACATTGGTTCATAATGATCAGATATTATGTTTTGGATTAGATCTTGGCTGACAAATTTTTGACAAAAATTTATTTATTAATTTTATTTTGCATTTTCTAATTTTTAACATTGAGGTGGGCGAATCCAATAGGGTTAGCACACAGCGGCCTTAACCATAGGTTCGTCCAAGAAGGTTAGTACAGAAATCCAAAAGGTTGTACAGAATAGACTTAATAGTCTTTCAATGCAAAAATACATCAAGAAGTCAGTGGATTTTCAAAACAAATAGCTCTTTATAAGGGCATAGTGTTGAGTATTTCCGCAAAGATTAGAATATTACTATATATATGCATTGTTTCATAATGATCAGATATTATGTTTTGGATTAGATCTTGGTTGACAAATTTTTCACAATAATTTATTTTTAATTTTATTTTACATTTCTAATTTTTAACATTCAGGTGGGCGAATCCAATAAGGTTAGCACACAGTTGCCTTAAACATAGTTGGCCTTCATTACCACTTTAACAGGAAATATCAGTCCCGGGAAATAAGTGTTTAATTGTTCATTTCACTTTCTGTTGGTATGATGGTCATGATCCAACTGTCTGATGCCCTTTTAAATGGACCAGCTAGATTGAAACAGAGACGGAGAATATAATAAGATAGTGTTACCGTCATGTTTCTCAAAGAATTGATACATATTATGACTTTGTAAAGTTGGACAGATCGATATATCCTTTTTCTGTGGGATGGACAGTAATTTTCATACGTGTGTAGTAATGTTTTGCCATCAACTTGACAGCTTGCTATGTTATCAAACTCAAATTACTTTGTATTTCCCCCGCTCGTTTAATTCTCATCATTATATTTTTTTCATTGCCTAGATATCTATTGACACGTTTCAGAGGAGAGCGACTTCCCGAGCAGTGGGTATTTGAAAGCGTTGACGTGTAACGTAAAAGAAGAAACTCAGTTAGTACATAGGTGAGTTTTTACACGAATGCACTGTTTTAATTTTTATAGAGAGTTAATTTTAATATGGCTTGAAGCGGGGAAAATACTCCAAAACATGTGGACACTGGTTGTTCAAATTTGTGATACATGTGTATTTTAGTGTGCCTCCTAGCTCTATATTTTTGTCAATCGGTATTGTATAAACCTTGTTTTACCATGACAACCAAAATGGCTGCCGTTTGTTCAATGTGAAAGGATATCCCTACATGATAATTTTGCTTTGTGTTGTTTAAAAATAAAGCCACAGACTTGGTAATACATTAAATGCTATAACGTTAAATACATTAATTTTAACAATATTTAAGTAAGCACAATACTAATGTACTGCGTAAATTCTTAAAATTGCAAAATTATATATGTGTTGTTTCATATTTCCTATACACAGATTTTTTTCCCCCGATCGTTGGTTGATAATTGTATATCGTTGGCGGCATTAGCAAACCAAGTCACTCCAAAAAATACAATTCTTGGATATTCTTGCTATTATATTGGTTTTATGAAAACTAGTGTAATGTCATGAAAATCCCAAAATCGTATTTTAATAAAATCGTATTTTTAATTAATTATCGTATTTTTGCTAGACCAATAATATGCAAGGTTAATATAGTCAAAGTTTCTTATTATCCACGGAGCATTCTTCATTTTAATCCAAGCATTTAATCCATTATATAATATACGCATTTCTGAATCAAATGCTTCGAAAGAAGATCCAAACTTCATGGCGAAATATATCACTTAATAATATATCATTAAATAATGGATATAAACACGCCTAATAAAAGTTTTTTAAAAATATATATATATAGATATACATATAATATTATATAAACATATCTGTATATATATATATATATATAATATATATATATATATATACATATATATATATATACATATAATATTATACAAACATATCTGTATATATATATATATATAGATATATATATATATATATATATATATAGATATATAATATATATATATATATATATATATACATATATAAATTGTATATATAAGAGTTTTTTGTGTAAAAGCTGACAATCTACGAAATGTGAATTTTTTTCATATGTACCTCATCAGAAAAAGTATATTCGGTTCATTAAAAACAAATGAGTAGCTCATTTTATGGTACACAGAGTTATTTGGGTGTTATCCATGTTTTCAGCTTTCCCTGCCAACTAGCGTATTAATTAGCTCGACTGAAGAGGCATTATAGGTCTAATTTCGATAAGAGTTTAACGGTTGTGTTGAAATGAAAGCTAGTAAATATCTAGTAATTAGTCAGTTTTCCCCAGTAATATCTCTGTTTAGTCTTATTAAATCCTGATCGGTTTATATGCCTACTAGGTTTCAAATCAAATGTTAGGGTTACTTAATCAAAGCGTTACTAAATCAAATGTAATGAATAACTAATAGACAGACCGACACTCTTCCATCATAATGAAACATTCTGTACCAAGATCGTGGCAAAGTGACATTTGACTTCAGTTCCCTACCGATCGCCATTTTGAATTTGAAAGAGCTATTCAGGGCTTTGAAGTTATGCATTTGCTCTCGGGCAATAGAATATCGGAGACAGCAAAATATTAAAAAAAGCAAAATAAAATTGGTCACAGTATTCCTTGGCAGGAGCGGCCAAATTCTGTACCTATGGGGCTCGGGTTGTTTGAGATCAAGGAAAATGTTCGAAAGTACAATCGCAAGATTTGAACAAAAAAAAAATAGACCATGGTAACAACGAATATCTAAAAGAACTTTGAGATTATTCTTCCTGTTATGAATCAGAAATTAACCGACAGAGTTCTGCGGGAAAATCATTTCAAATCATTTAAAAATTTCCGTGATAAAAAAATCCAAAATTGGAAATCTGCCAACAAACATTTTTTCCGTTTTTTTTTCCCTAAAGGGGAATAATCTAAGAAAGCATGAATCAACACATTGGCATCAAAGGTAACAACAATAAAGACGGAGGGTTACAAAAATTCTAAGGAACACGTCCGTAACAAGCGTCCACGCCTTGTATCACTATCAATGATGATTCCGTAGGAGACTGCAGGTAGATAATTACAAGATAAAAAGAACTTTTTATGTACCATGTTTTTTAAATTTTCTGTTGAATCATATAAACTTGACAATTCTATGTATAATAAATACTTTTAAAAAAATTTTTGGTGAATTATCCCATCAACTTTAAAGAAAATGAAGTTAATTGGAAGTTAACTTGCATTTAACTTTACGTTCCCGTTCCGGCCGATAGATGGCTGCACTAGTCTACAAAACAAAATTAACTGAAAATAATTGAAAATTAATTTAATTCTTCTTAAAGATGGCTAAAAGTATTGAAAAATACATTGTCATCGTGTTCTGAGCTATTCTAAAAGTTTCAAATGTCTAGCTAGTCGGGAAGTTAGTTAAAAATCGATTGCAAGATTTTTAAGGGACAAACACACAAACAAACAAGAAAGCAGTTAATAAAAACATGATTATAAAATTTTGACACCATTGATTGCAGCGGGCACGCGCAGTCGAGAGACATATTTTGTTCGGATTGTGTAATTTGCAATTTGTTTTTTGGCCACTTGAGGTTGTGAAGTTCACTGTTTCTTTACCCTTATGGTAATGTATACACTAAACATGAACTCACCATTAACAATATCCGACGAGGTTTTCCTACACTAAACTATTTATTACAACACAATTAGACTACATAAATATCGGACTCAATTGCTAGCAAGCAGCGGGGAATTATTTATCGCGTGTGCTAATGCCGGTAGTTATATTACCGAAACCCTACCAGAATTCAGCCACTTCACTGCTTGTACATACGTCAGACTAACATTTCTTTCTTCACTTCATCAACCTGGTCGCTGGACGATAGCTAACTTGAAAACGCCTTCGGTAAACTTGATAATGTCCGGCTGCTGTACGGCAAAGCGATCTTCAGTTTGTTTTTCGTTTGCCACTCGTCTCCGTCCGACCTCGCCTCGTAGTGTTTTACTCTCTCTGTCAAGCTTGTACGCTATCCACGGGGATTCCCATCTAGTAGAAAAGCGCCGCTCATTGCATGAGGCGCTTCTTCTTCTTTAAAACGGCGATTTATTTAAACCAGGGGGAAGGGTATTTTGATTCATACCTCACAAGGTGCCTAAAATTTGATCGTCAAAAGAAATCTTTCCCCACTTCGAAAAAGTGTGATAATGGGCAGGCCACTCGTGCCTACATCGTAACTTGATTAAGGGGGTCCAGGGGCACATTTGAAAAAAATTTATTTATTGAGTTAAATTTTTGAATTTTTTTTTGATGATTAACCATATAATTTGTAAAAAAATCACACCATAAAACTTCTCAAAAAGTTTTAAAAAATTTTAAATTTAAAATTTTTAAAAAGTGGAGTAATTTAAAATCATTATAACTCGAAATATTATTTGTCGAATTTCAAAATTTTTTCATTTAATTGAACAGAAGTATATAAATTTTAATTCTGATTCACCATTTTTTAAATATTAATTTTTTAAAAAATTAAAAAATTTTAGATTAAAAATTACGAAAAAATTATGTAACTTATTTTTTAAAAAATCATATTTTCCAAAGTAAATATTTTTTTCAAAATTTGCTGAATCAAAATTAAAGTAAAATAGTTGAAAAAGACATGTTACAAGGTTTCAATCATTTATCTTTAACGGTTCTTGACTTATAACAATTTAAAGACGAGAAATGGGGAAAAAAACCCATCATGCTACATCATTGGCTACTATCAGAATGTTGAAAAAAAAAATAATAATTTCTCTTGTTCTAATTAAGATAGAAACATGATTTAAACGTCATTTAAGCGTAAAAGAACACAAAATTTTAAATGCAATAAAAATTTTCGAAAATTCGAACAATTTTGTGCCCTGGACCCCCTTAATTTATCTAGGAAGGACTTTATTACCAATCCTCGTCTATTATGGACCTCCTGAGGATTTATGGACTAATGGACCTATCTAGCCCTGCTAGACCAGGAGGGATTAGAAACAACAACACAACAATTTTGCCTTCCATTGTATATTTACAATTACATTCTTTTAGTATTTGACAAGAGGAAAGACCTGTGAATGTTCTTTTACAAAAAGTCATGTAATTTTTTTGTAATCTTACACATCAGTTTAACGATGTCTGTCGTAAAAAGTTGTTTAAATCCCAGAAAAATATGCAGTGAAGATATCGTTTTTAGCTATCCGTTGATTAAAATTTCTTCTTTATAAATCTTCTGCTAACAATGATCTAAATTCATCATTTCAGCTAATCAAACGCTCAAACAGCTGAGAAATTATATAAAGGCTCATTACTTTGTTTGAAATACCCTTCAGCTAAATCAAATATCGTTCATATTTCGAGAGCATTATTGAAGTATGACGTCAAATAGGTATTTTCCGAAGGGAATTTCTCTGTAATCTGCAAATAGATTGTTTTGCATAATGCATCTCTATTGCCCCTAAAATATGAATGCAAAAAGATTGGGGTGTGGACTGCTTGTAGCGAACATATTGGATAAACACATTGAGCTTTTGTATTCAATGATTATTTTAGACACCACATGACTGGTTGAATAGAAGAAAAATCCTTTTTTCGTTTGAAAAGGATAGAATTCACACAAAAACAGTTTTATGTCCAGTTTCTTTGGTGAAATAAAAGAGGATGTTTTTTCGTCTAAAAATGTAATGTAATTTTAGAAATGTAAGATCTGCAACTGTAAGAAATGTAAATCTTTCCATGTATGATGTATTGGATGCACAGATAGTGTGAAATCATGTACACAGGATAATATTTTTGTTGCATTAATTGTAAAAATAAATCGATTTGAATGCTACAAGTTCACTGACCTATGGGAAATCTGTTTAAATTCATCGTTATACACTTTTCTTATTTTTTGTTTAAAAACCTACACCTAAATTGTAAATATGTTAAGGATACATAAATTACATATCAATCAAATAAAGTTTGTTATTTGTAGTGAATAAAAACAGTGGTTAAAACTTTACAACAAATAATAATAAATTACATCAATAATATATTAAATATATTGAGAAAAATTATATTCTATTAAAAATAATATATTCATAATTTAAGAAATAATTATGATAAATTATTATTATTGATCGAAACAAACGTTTATGATTTTCCTCTAATGAATGTAGTTTCATAAGATCAATCACACTCGCAACGAAGAAGTTTTGCTGTCATAACAAAAAGAAGTAAGCGTTTAGAGAGAAGTAAAGCAATTTGTGCATACCTATCTAGTTTTAAAAGTGTAACCTTCCTTTTAAAAAAACAACAAATATACCGTTTCTAAATACATGGAAATTATAGAAGTCTGGCTTTGAATGCTGTTCAGGTATTTCTCATCTACTTTATGTGTACAAAATCATTACAACATCTTAAAGAAAATTCTGTACATATCTAAAACTTTACTAGTAGGAACAAAAATTATTATTATTTCATTTACATTATGTTAGTACTCAAGGAATTCTTTAGATAAACTATATGAGGATGTCTAGACCAAGAAAATTGTGTTTCTGTGTAAAACAAATTTTATATTAACAGATGAAGGTACGCAATGTGCATTTTATACCCTAAGGACAGATAATGGTTTGATTATTGATGTATGAACTTTTGTCTGGAACAAATTTTCTTAATTTTCAGTAAAGGTCTGTATTGGTATAATCTGGCTTATGTAGTGATGCTGAATTCTGGTTTTCTTTGTCACAATCCAAACTGAATGTAAGGGATTTTTAAAAAGGGAATACGTGAATACAGTTTGTTTGCATCAATCGAATATCTCGCTTTCTATAGTGAAAGTCTACTTAATGCAGTATGACATTTTTTTACATATTTGTTTGCAGTTCGGTGTATCTAGCAATGCCTTCATAAAGTATTTTAAATTATTTTTAAAATGCATAAATTAAAGTCAAAAAAGAATTTTTTAAAATGGAGACTGTGAAGAAAATGTTTGAAGAGATGGATAAGGAAACATATTAAGTGTTCGCTGAAATAAGGAACATTTAACTGTCATGATTTTCAGTACGAATGCTACAAATATTTGAATAATATACAATGTAGAAATATCCTTGTGTTGAATAAAGTTTCACATCAGCTGGCCTCACATATTTTCAACCCCAATGTTATTCTATGAGGAATTTTTCTTTTCAGTATATTTTAAATTTACACATAGGCAAATTCATATTTTTTAATTATGTTTCCTGCATTTTAAAATATAACATTAAATGCAGTGTGTATATTTTTCAAAATTTTTCTATTTCTTCTTGATTTTGAAAATATCAATTTTGTAATGATAGGCAAATATGGCATTTTTTGTAACGACCTCCAAAAAACTAATATTGGAAATATTTAAAGTTTCGAAAACAACTTACATTCCGGGACATTAGTCAGCAAGATTTTATTTGGAAGTCATTGCAATGACGAATTTTCCCATAGCCGCCTCATACACTTATGAACTGCGAATGAAAGTATATCAGCAAACTATTCTGTTTTAATGCAATTAACCCGAGCAAAGCCGCAATCCTTCCAGGAAGAGAAACTGATTCTAACCATTTCACTAAAAACCTCCAATTGAAATACGGGAAGAATAAGAATTTCACATTTTATCATTAACTTTTTAAATGGTGGGGAATGGATAATCTGTAATTGGATAAACAAACGGATAATCAAAGTTTAGGGCATTATGGCAATTTTATGACAGGAAAAAATTTTTATTATACAAATATCAGGATACTATAATTACTCCGTACATTTTTTTAGCATTTTTGTGCGTTTGCTTAAAGCAAACACTCTTATATGGACTTCATATGGAGCTTCAGTATTTAAACTGGACTACTCGTCTTGACTTGTCTAGTCTAGTGTAAACAAATCGTCTTATGAAGTGGTTCACATATTTTTTCTTTGCCCTGTTCCTAGATTTCAGGAGCAACGCCAGAGGGAAAACTGTCAAAATGTCAAAAGAATCAAATGTAACAGGAAAGTTTCCTCTTGTGTTGCATACGAAATTTACCCGACTATATCCCCCTACCACTGTATGTTTAGTGCAAACTGACGTATGTAACTCATGTATACCTAACTCTAGGATTACAGAACACCACTCGAGGGAAAATTATGAAAATGGCAAAAGGGTCAAATATGTCAGGAAGTATCTCCTTTGGTTGTATAAATAACTTGACAGAGTACTTTCCGGCCACAAATGTGTACTTAGCAGTGTATTTTTATATATCACGATTTATTCTCTTACTTTTAATCCTTTGACTTGATTCAGAATTTCTAAGTCAAAAAACACTAGTATTATTTGCAGACTGAACACATTATTCAGAATATAACAAAAACAATGTTAAAATAGTGAAAATAATATTATAATGAAGCAAACAATTGTTTCAAACGGTACTCATATGCTTTCTTACGTGCGTGAAAAAGTGAAAAAAAAAGGCGTAGTGTATGTTTACTTTACTTTATCTCTTGCGTAGGAGGGCCATTGTGTATCAGGGTGAAATATTGTTTGTTTCTTCCGTAATAACATTATTTACAAACCATTCAAACGGTGTTTTTTAACTAAAGAGTAGATAAAAATTGCCAGAAAAAACCTATTTTCAATTTTCGCAGATTGATTTTCTTTTTTCCAAAGCTTGTCTCAACTATTGATTGAGCTGAGCACAATAGTGAAAATAATTAAAATAATATAAAAAATTAAAAAATTTAAAGAATTATAATGCATTTATCAATAATAAATAATAAATTATTAATTTAATTGATAAATTAGATTAATTAAACAAATTAATTAATCAATTTATCATATAGTAAAGCCTGAAAATACAGGAAAAAGACGTTCTAAAATGTAGAAACAATTCCTGAAAAAATAAATAAATAAATAAATATATATATATATATATATATATATATATATAAATATAGATAGATAGATAGATAGATAGATAGATACAGGGTGGTCATAAAAAACTTTGCCGATATATGGACCTCAGCGGTTTTACCATTCAAACCGATCGTGAGGAGATTTTAGATATCGATTATTCAGAAGTATGAGCTTAGTATTCTGTGAACGGCAACTAAGTGGCGCTCAAGGTTAACGGTTATAGGTACATAAAACTCAAAATTTTCGAATGGCAGCGTCCACTTTTTCCAGTCGCAAAATTCTCAGCGCATGCGAAAACCACAATGAGCGTTGCAACGGTACGTGTATCACAGAAAACGGATGCGTTATGCACGCACAAAAAAATCAGCTCTGCGAACACCAACAAAAACACGACCGGGACACACGGAGGAAATTTAGCATATGACTGAGGCAAGTCACCAATCTTTGATGACAACACAGATCGGACAAAAGAAAACTTTTATCTGGATTTCACATTTTCTACATATAGGTGAAATCACAAGCCGTTCGCAGAACTGTTTCGCAGAGCTGCATGCGCTGAGCATTTTGCGATGGGAAAAAGTGGCGTTGCCATTCGAAAATTACGAGTTTCTGTACCTATAATCGTACCGTGAGCGCCACTTAGTTGCCGTTCACAGAATCCTTCACAGACTCCCGAGCTCATACCATTGAATAACTATATCTGAAAATCTCATCCCGATCGGTTGAAACGGAACAGCTGCTAGAGGTCTATATATCGGGCAAAGTTTTTTTTATGACCACCCTGTATATTACTTCCATGGAGACTTTTGCAACACAAATTACATTTTTTGTGTATTTTTTGTAAGTGATGATAATCATTCTGAATAATAGATAATGTTAAGACAATATACATATGAATTATTAGCAGGAATCATTAACTATCTTTCCCGCTTAAAATATTTTTATTACCAGTATGTCTATTAACAAGTATGAATATTAATATAATACCATATATTATATTAATATATGGTATTTAAATTTTACCATATATTAATATAATATATGGTATTAATATATGGTAATACCATATATTATATTAATATATGGTATTTAATTTTTACCATATATTAATATAATATATGGTATTAATATATGGTAATACCATATATTATATTAATATATGGTAAAAATTAAAATTTTTATGGCAATTAATTTTTATGAATATTAATATAATACCATATATTTTTCTTAATATTTTTATGTAAATAAATATGTTTATTAAGAGTCTGAAAACGAATTCAATATTATTTCAAATATTTTAAGGAAGTAAAATCTATTTCGGTATGTTTTCTAAGAAGTTGTTCAGAAACTTGTGATTTGGAGAAATTTCATTGTTCTTGTACATGACTTATAGCGTAAGAACCAAAGGCTACAATGCAAAATAGAGCTTGAGAGGCACAAATCTATATATATATATATAAGGGGAAAATGGTACTATTACAAATAAAGAACTATTACAATAATTGGATATGATATCAATTCTTATGTAACTGATACTACAGTCGATACAATGACTGGATTTGTTTTTTCGTTCAGCTATGTCTTATAAAACTTCTTACACTTCCATTTTAATCGTATCTATGTATGAAAAATTACATAAAACATTAAAAAAAAGGGAAACATGCAGAAATTAGTAATAGGAGATTTTGAAGCGTTTATGTTGATTCAGCGAATATATGGCAATTGATGATTATTTAAACTTTATGCATTTTTTACACTCATTTCCGCAATCAGTTGAATAAATTTTACGAAGTGTGTAATGAAATGATATGCCCTTTCTCAAAATTTAAAACTTACCTATGCAAATTTATTCGATAAAGCTGTATTTTGTGGGTGAAAACAGGGTCACAGATAAAAAAAAATAAAAAAGAATAGGGATGTATCAAGTTAGGGGGGAAAACCTTGTTTATTTTATACCTTCAAAACGAAATTTTCATTTCCCATTCCAGACTTTTACAACTCACTGTAAGATATCCGGTTGTGGGTGGTTTTGAGCATGTTCACAGACAGAGATGGTCTCTCATAAGCTTCCGTAATCAGTCTATATTTTCACCAGAAGTTGAATGCAGACTTCTTTTGTAAGAAAAAATGTTTTGACAGCTTGTCTATAAAATTATCCCACTTTCGTGAAAATCTCTCGGGAAGGAATTCTTTTCATTCATTTTATTTTATAAAATTATAAAAAAAAATTTGATTTAATTTAATTTAGTATTTTATTATTTTTATTGTTATTTAATGATTTTGCTTACTTTATATAAAAATGTTTGTATAGACTTTTAAAGGAGGTTCCAATATGGACCGTGATATAAATTTATCAGAATAAGAATTTACAAAATAATTTTTCAGCATTCTACTTATAAATAGGACTTATTTTGGGCCATAATGTGAAAGTTTAAAGACAGATAAATTTAAATTTTTTCACTTGAAGGATTTACAGTATTCTGTCAGGAATAGAATGTGTTAAGGGGGGTCCAGGACACAAAATTCTGTGTTCTTTACGCTTAGAATGACTTTAAATAATTTTCTATCTTTATTAGAAGAGGAGAAATTATTATTTTTTTTGCAACATTCTAATAGTAGCTAATCGGTGTTTTAACCTGTAAGTGAGTTTTTTCTGCATGTTGGTTTTTTCCCCATTTCTCGTCTTTAAATTGTTATAAGTCAAGAACCGGTTAAAGATAATGGTTGAAACGTGTAACATGTCTTTTTCAACTATGTTACTTTAATTTTGATCCAGCAAGTTTGAAAAAAATATTTACTTTTGAAAATATGATTTTATAAAAATAAGTTACATCAATTTTTTTTGTAATTTTTCATCTAAATATTCTTAATTTTTTTTAAAATTAATATTTTAAAAAATGGTGAAACAAAATTAAAACTTATATATTTCTGCTTAATTAAATGAAAAATTTTGAAATTCGACAAATAATATTTCGAGTTATAACGATTTTAAATTACCCCACTTTTATTAAAAAATTTTAATTTTAAAACTTTTATAAACTTTTGAGAAGTTTTATGATGTGATTTGTTTAAAAAATATATGGTTAACCATCACAAAAAAATTCAAAATTTTAACTCAATAAATAAAAAAAAATTAAAATGTGTCCCGGACCCCCTTAAGCCAGATGAAACTGCATTAGAGTTGTCAATCAGTGGCTTGGCAACCGCCATATTGGCACTATATTTTTATTGGCATAGGAAAAAATTTGGAAAAACTGTCCTAGGGAATGCGTAAGAAAAATATCAAATTCAGGAGGCCAGGGGTGCTCATGTAAAGGAAACTGAAATTTAACCAAAACAAGCAAACAAGAAATGGAAAATTATGAAACTCAAAATGTCGAGATAGGTTGCATTGTTTGAAGTAATAACACTCTCAGTAAGCACTAAGGGCTACATTACAAGCACTAAGGGCCTGTTCACATAGAATCCGTCTCGTATTGAAATACATTTAACCAGTTACAAACTTCCAAATGATTAGCAACGAAATTGTTAAGGTCTGTGATTGGTTTAAAATATGTCAATACGAGCAACGCTGACTTTGACGAATTCCATGTGAACAGGTCCTAAGAGTTATTAAAGTTCTGGAATTTTTTACCTAAGAATTTTTTTTAATATTTTTGTACACAAAATTCTGATATTAGGTTGAAACAGATTTTTCTTAGTATACTAATATTCATTAAATCGTTTTAATATTAATAATGTGGAAAATTTGATGATATTTATCAAATTTATGAACTACATATAATTTCGGCAATTATACAAAAATCACTATAAAAGTATATTCAGCGATAGTTATCAAATTATCAGATTCGTTTGATAATCACACATAATCGCCGGTAAAAGGGGGAGATTCTGGCATATTTATAAAATACACAAACATCATTTGGGAATTATGTAAAATCACTGATAACAGGGAGAAATATAGTGACATTTATCAAACTCACTAAAATGATTGGTGATTATGCATAATTCACCGGTAAATGACTATTTCTAGAAGTAGATAGGGAAAATGTAGAAAATAATAACACTAAAATTTGCTTTAAATTGGTTGAGGCAGCTGTCAGTGATAAGCGATAAAGAGTTGTGACGCCAAAGATAATGTGTGTTATCTACAAATTGAAATCTATTCCATTGTTTTCAAAAATTTGATTGCTCAGCAGACATTCAAACTGCGTTGATGGTGTTTTCCTTTTTAAGAACATTTGGATTATTCTAGTTGAAGTAGCTTTCTTCTTAACCGTAAGTTTATTTTAACATTTATTAATAATATTATATGCAATATATCGGTAAATGTATTCAATGCATGGCAATCCCTAAATATTTGATTTCTAGTTTAATAAGAGATAATAACTAGACGAAAGAAGATCCGGTAAGTTTAAATTTTCTTTCTTGATTATAAAATGCAATCGTAAAAACTGGGGGAAATTTTGCTGAAGCCATATAATATCATAGGATAACAGGATAAAGTACTGAATCTAAATTAGACTTTTTCACGCCATCATCTAATTTTTATCATGTTTAAATTTTATCCGTAAAATCTGGCTCCAGTGGTATATCGATAAAGCAGGCGATGTAAGTTGTCTTCGAAATGGATAAAAACAAATGGGAAGATATTTGAAGAAGGGTAATTATTGTAACATAGTAGTTATAATTTGTGGTACACGTATATTAAAATGTAAGACGTATATTAAAATGTAAGATACAATTATTAAATGTAAGACACGTATATTAAAATGTAAGATACATTCGTAATCGTATGTAATATTATTAGTAACCGCATATGTATTCATAAAGTATTTCCAAGTTCTGTATTAAATTGAAGAGGAAAAAATATGCCGAGACTAAAATGTTCATTTTTTTATGATCAGTCTTTTCTCATTTTCCCATTAAGTATTCCTTAATTTTTTTTATTTATGCTTGTACTAATTTTATTTTAGATTTTGTGCACTAGGTATATTTCAGTTATAGTCTTAATTTATATATATATGCATACACACACACATATATATATATATATATATATATATATATATATATATATATATATTATATATATATATATATAATTACAGTGGTACCTTGACTTACGAGTTGACGGAGTCCATAACGGAGCTCGTAACTCGAAATACTCGAATCTCGAATCAATTTTCCCCATTGAAATGAATGGAAATGTCATTAATTTGTTCCGGGCTCCCCCAAAACACCGCAATTTTTTGTTACATATTTTTAAATAAGAAAAATGTGCTTATAAACGACGAACATTGTATAAAAAATGCAAAAAAAAAAGAATGTACTGCAATAAATTTGTTTTAATAAGTGTAATGTACAACATTTACCTTGGAGATCAGACTTGAAGATACTGATGGAAGATGAGAAGAAATGCTGAACTGAAAAATGAAATCTTATTCGTTGATTTTTGACCTTTTCGTCCCGCTTTCCTCACTTTTGCTTTTATTAACAGCTACTCTATTAAAGTGAACGAATGAGACATGGAAGCTGGGCGATTGTTGAATCGTTCACTGTGGCTGTATTGTCCAGATTCTTCTTTCTGAGAATCCAAAGAAAGTTTAATCAGAATGCGTAGAAGGGGAGAGCTTGCGATCCTAGTACGAAGGTCGTCCCATCCCCTAGACCCCATGGGGAGTTCCAGTGTGGGGGAGGGAATTGAAGCTATCTCTCTGCGAGAGAGGTTGGGCGCTGTTCGGTTTCAGATGGCGACTCAAGTTTGGGCAGAGCAAGTTGCCCCGCTTGGTAATTGTAGAGTGTCAATCTCTCGGTTTAAGACTGGATAGTAGCCTCAGAATAATATGTATACAATTGTATAAAAATTGTACATAACGGTTGTAAAAATTATATGCTTCTTGTGTTCTCATTTGATGAGAACGTAACATGGCATTCGCTGCTCAAACTAGAGGTTGGATATTTGAAGCTTGCTCGTAACCCGAATTTTAGCTCGTAACTCGAAGCAAAAAATCTACCGAGAGAATGCTCGTAACTGGAAAAACTCGTAAGTCACGACACTCGTAAGTCGAGACACTAGTAAATCGAGGTACCACTGTATACACTAGTTATCAAAAATTAGGGAAAAATCACAAAAGAGAGATAACACGTTCAAAACTAGGCCAATCTGTTAAAAATTGAATATGTTGTTAAGAAAAAGGTGCTGAACAATACTACATTATGCAAAATAGTGGCCCTGCAGCCGGAATATTGTCATTTGCGGGGAGCATAAAAGTGCATGTCTCAGAGCAGAGAGGCAATTGTCGGTGCGTGGCTGAGATTAGACATCTGGCATAGCAAAATTGTAACAATGACCTCCAGGCATAATTTGACCGAAGAACTGCGATGGCGAGCTATTGGGAACTAGAGGCCGGACAAAGTCAGACAGAAGTGGCCAGATGGCTAAATGTGAGTCCGTCTGTGGTTCATAGACTTTGGCAACAATTTATAACCATGAATTCGGCATCCAGGAGGTTCAGCCAAGGACGGTCATACGCTACGACGAGTGCCGATGACCGATATTTGTCATTATGCGTACGAAGGAATAGAACCGCAACTCCGTCTGCAGAACCTCCCTCACTGCAAGCTCTGGAAGTTTGTTGTGAACGTCAACCGTGTGTAGAAGGCTTCACGAAGCTAGTCTTTTTGCGAGTCGACCAGACATTTGCTTCCCGCTCACGTCCCGCCATGTGCGGGAACGTTTGCAATGGGCACGTCAACATGTACACTGGACGCGTGATCAATGGAGGGCTGTTCTCATTACGGATGAGTCCAGGTTTAGCCTCCAAAGCGATAGTAGGCGGATTTGGATTTAGAGAGAACCTGGAACTCGTTTTCATCCATCACACATCCGTGAAAGAGATGCATACGGATCAGGCAGTGTCTGAGTTTGGAATGGTATCTCTTTGGGTGGACGAACATACCTCCATGTCTTTCCCCGTGGAAATGTGAATGCTCACACCTATAGAGATAACATCCTTGATGCTTATCTGTGCCCTTGTGCCGGGGCAATAGATGATGCTTTCGTGCTACAGGACGATAACGCGAGATCGCACAGGGCACTCGTCGTGGATGCTTATATTGAGCAGGAAACAATTCAGCTCATGGAGTGGCCAGCTCGATCACCGGACCTGCATCCTATCGAGCATGTTTGGGGTGCTTTAGGACGACGTAAAGCAGCTCTCAATCCTCCTCCTAGGATACCAGCCACGCTTTCAACTGCTTTGCAAGAGCAATGGGTCTCACTTCCTTCCGAACTAATGGACTGCAAATTGACAGCATCACACATCGCTGTATGTGCTGTATTGTTTATCGGGGGGATCCTACGCTATATTAAAGGCACTTTTCCTATGCCAAACTCACACATCCGATTTGTTCATTGTATACATATGCTAGTTTCTATAACACAATAATAGTCTGGCAGTTTCTTTTTATGCTATTTTATACCTAACTATGTGTTGTATAATGTGTATAAGTTTCATAAAATTCTACGCGTAACTTTTTGAGTAATTACTAGTTTTGTGACTTTTCCTTTATTTATGATAACCAGTGTATTACATTTATATATATATATATATATATGGTGTGTGTGTGTGTGTGTGTGTGTGTGTGTGTGGGATGGAGTTAGCACTCCATCCATTAGAAGTGAATTATTAGACGTTAAATCATTTTAAATATTTAATGAAACAATCTTTACATGACAGGACTAACACTTAGGATGAAATAAAAATAAATAGAAAAACATCAAAAGAGCTAAACATCGTGAGCTTGCGGAAGAACACATCCTCTTAGAGTCCTTTGTACAGCAGTAGTGCGGAGTGACAGTTACAGTTCATAATGATGTTTGCGCGCGAAGTCGTTCGCGCCGGAGTAGTGAGGAGTGGAAGTTGAAGTAAAGTCCAGTGGTGTTGCCAACCACACACACACACACACATATATATATATATATATATAATATATATATATATATAATATATATTATATATATATTATATATATATATATATATATATAATATATATAATATTATATATATATATATATATATATATATATATATATATATATAATATCCAAAAACCAGTGGACCTTCAGGGGTAATTTCAATTTGGGGAACAAGATAAATTCCAGGGAAGAAAAGTCTGGGGAGCAGGGTGGGTGATTCAGGGACACAACTCGCCTGTTGGACACTATCTGCTGCTCTAGAAAGGCAGTATGTGGCCGGGCATTGCCGTGAAGCAGGGTACAGTTGTGTTGCTTGGCCTAATACGGCCGTACTCGATTGATCCGTTGCAGCAGACGTTTCAGTGTATCGACGTACTTAGCGATATTTAACGTGGTGCCCACAGGGAGGAATTTTTTATGGATGAGACTATGGTGGCGCGTATATATAACCACTATTGAGGAGGGTAAGTCAGTCACTCAAACTCATTAACAAAACTTAACAATTTTATTGACAAAGTATTAGTATTGGCAGATTACGCCGACATACACATCTTAAATTACGGTGCGGACCTACTTTGGTAAGATAGACTTGAAACATCACGAGAGGTTTAAAATAATTTGAACTACGTCGTAAAAGAGGGAGCAACCGCCTCAGCCTCCAACTTAAACACGCCAGTCAAACTGACAAATGGCTAAAGCAGACAAGCCGCGACTCGGTACAAACTAAAACTTAAGAACCTCTGTCTCCCATAGGTCTGGCTGTGGCTTATAACTGCTTACGCAGCCAATCAGAGTTTGCTGTGACTTTTGCTGATACGCAGCGATTCAATGCAGAAGTTAACGTGATTCATTTAATATGTAATTAGTAATTTATCTTTCTAAAATGTAAGCGGAAAATGTAGACCATGGAGCACCACAAGACACTCAGAGTCGAAGAACACCACGATAATTGTCTTCATGCGGGATTTCTCACTTCGCACCTTCTTGATTTTCGGCGACCCTGGACCCCGCCACTCCATATTCTGACACTTGCCGTCGGAGTCGTACTTCAGGCACCAGGTCTCGTCACCCCTGATAATGGTTTTTAGGAAATTTGGGTTTCGATCCGCCATGAAGTCTCCACAGGCGTCACGCTGAATTTGCAATTGTTCCGGTGTCAAAGTGTGTGACACATGCTTCGTTTACCCAAATCCTGGGTCAGTAAGAGGTGGGTCATCTCACGACCAATTCCCACTTCCTCTGGTATCATTCGAACTGTCACACGACGATCCTCGGTCAACAATAACTTCACTTTCTGTACGTTGTCCAGAGTACGTGCTGTTGCAGGCCGACCACTTTGGTGGGTGTCTTCAGTGGTGTCCCTCCCGCTTGGTAGTGTTAAACCTCTCATATGCGCACTTGAAGGTGACACACCTTCTGTGTTGACACCTTCTGCGTTGTCATTTAATATGGGATAGTTAATTGCAATTATATTATACGTATATACTCAAAATTCGAGAAACACTAAGGAAATTTAATGGTACAGTGGAAACCCGATAATCCGAACTTTGGTAATCCGAAAGTCCGCTCAATCCAAAACCAAAAGTCAAAAAGACTTAATGTTAACAATAAAACCATAGTGATACTAAGTAATATAAAGTATATTTCTGAAAATTGCAAGAAAATTCAAAGTTAGACAATGTACTGAACTAATTACTACGGAACTACATTGGTTTGAAAAAGTCAATTCAATAATATATATATATATATATATATATAATATATATATATTATATATATATATATATATATATAAAGATGGTGGACAAAATAATACGAACACCTGTGAAATAATGGAAAATCTTTATTAATAGGGGGTTGGACCACCCTTTGACTAAAGTACAGATTTAATGCAACGTGGGATAGATGCATAAAGGTCATGGACAATATTTAAAGGAATATTAAGCTATTCCTCCTGCAGAGCGGTCTCTAATTCCAAAAGTCCGGATGGAGGTGGAAATCGGGAACGAAGTTTGGACTCCAAATATTGCCATAAATGCTCAATAATATTCAAGTCCGGAGACTGAGGGGGCCAGGCGAGATGTTCAACTGCATCTTCATGCTCTTCGAACCAATCTTGAACACACCTAGCAGTGTGGATAGGGGCGTTGTCGTCTTGAAAAAGCGGTCGCTCTCCAGGGAATACAGTCTGGACAAAAGGATGGACATGATCCCCTAGAACGCTTAGATAGTGACTGGATTTGATCCTCCCATGCAGAATAACAAGTGGTCCAAGACCGCGCCAAGATATCGCACCCCATACCATAATGGAGCCACCCCCATGCTTCACAGTCGGCAAGAGGCATTCAGGATGAAACGCTTCTTTGGGCGTTCTCCAGACATAAACGCGTCCGGTCGTCTGAAATAGGGTGAATGACGATTCATCTGACCATATTACCTGTTGTCACTGCTGTGGGGACCAGTCTTTGTGATCTCTGCACCATTGGCGTCGCTTCAAAGCATTAGTTGCTGTCACTAAGGGTTTACTAATTGCCACTCTGCCATAAATGTTCGCAGCATGAAGTTCCCTTTTGACAGTTTTTGTTGAAACGGGGTCCTGGAGATGACTGTTCATTTCGGATGTTATCTCGGATAACGATTGCTTGTGCTTTCGGGCTACTATGCGCTTCAAGACCCGTCTATCCCTATCAGCAAGCTTGGACTTTCGCTCATTCGCTTACACTGTCATAACGGCTGATACCGTACTCCTTGCAAACCCCAAAAGTTTTGCTGTTTCCGTAACCGATGCTCCACTTAAACGCGCTCCCACTATCATTCCTCTTTGAAACTCTGACAGGTCTGACATTTCAACTTATCACAGACAGTTCGATAGATGAATTGCTGTTTCCATGACCGATGCTCCACTTAAACGCGCTCAAACTATCATTCCTCTTTGGAACTCTGGCATGTCTGACATTTCAACTTATCACAGACAGTTCGATAGAAGCATGCAAAGGAGGTTACTGCTGTTGAGAGACTGATACCTTCCTCTTCACGCTCACTAGGTGGCAGACTCCTGTTGCAGGTGCCGAGGCTGTACTGCAGGTGTGAAATACGTCATACTTTTTCACAGGTGTTCGTATTATTTTGTACTCCATTTGTATATATATACGGCGCATTATCTAAAATGAAGCTGTCGAGCACTGTGACGTATTTTTAGAACAACTTACTACTCTACTGTACTGTCCTAGCGTTCCGTTCTCTTATCACTCATTTTGTCCCGAGATTTATGCTTACGCAGACCTTATTAAATAAACTGTGTAATCACATGTAATTGTAATATTTATGTAATCGCACGTTATTATGCAATTTAAGTTTATTTTTAGAAAGTTCGTTTAATCCGAAAAGGGTCCCCTAATCATTTCTGATTATCGGGACTCCTCTGTATAGTATGACTTTTTAAAAAGCATCCAAGAGAATTACTAGAATTATTACGGAAATTCTTTAAATATACTCAAAGGTAACTCATTTCCTAACAATTTAAAATAATGCATCAAATATCCAAAATTCCAATTCGCCAAACGGGTTCCGATTTAGCTACCAAGCCTCTCAATTGAGATCCCCGTGACATTGTTTTCGAGAAATCTAGTGTCTATCTCCAGGGGCAAGGAACTTAAGCAGTGAGCATACCATTGCGCAATTCCCAAATACGTCTGAAATATTGCGCGTAGGTGATACCTGCTTTGCTGTTGTGTAAAATATCTGAATTTGCTTTTGTAATCTGGATTGAGCTCTCAGATATTTATCATCAATAACTTAAGGTTTCTATTTTCTCCGACTTGCTTCACTAGTTTAGGGGTTTTTTAGTATTACAGTAATTTATTACAATCATTAATTAAAATTTCAGAAGAAAAGCATTATTATTTCTTTGACTCTTAATATTTTGATTGCTCTTATGTTTCTGTTGAATTTTGAGGTAAATCTTGTAAGAAAGGGTATAGCATTAAAATGCTCTTACACAAATTCATTACTCTTTTGACTCTCCGAATTTTTATAGAGTTTTGATCTGATATTGAGTTCCAGGCTTCCTGGCAAGTGATCAACTCCACTTCTTCAGTCCATTTCGAATTTGACCATTCACTAAGGTTAAATCGGTTTTACTCATTTTGTCTAGATATCTCAACCATTAAGGCGGCTGTGTTGGATTCGCTCACCTCACTGTTAACCTATGGAGAAAATGTGTCTACTATTGACAGCTACTTAAATGCTGATAATCCAATAAAAATGGGATTTTCAGATAGCCTGAAATTTTCTTCATCTTTCCACAGAATTCATTTTATAAAAATTTTATCCCCCAAGGAATTTTTGAGCGTTTAAAACACATTATACTAGATTATTTTCCGCCAAATAATGTATATTTAAAATATTATTAGCATTTAAAAAAAAAAAGAAAAATGCCTCAAGGTGTAAAAATTTCTTTCTCTATTACGGAGTATAATTTTTTTTAAATCTTTCAATCCATATCGGTAATCCTTGGACACATATTCTCCATAGGTTAACATTGAGGTTAGTTAATGCAATAGGGTTAGCGCACACCATCCTAAAGAAAGTTCCCCCTTCAGGTAATTGTTTCGGTTAGGCCATCTCATGAACAGACCGGTCGGTTGCATCGTTATATGGTTTAGTTTTTGTACTTTCTATTAATGCTACAGAGCCTTGCATTTATGATGCGTTTAGCTCTAAATACAGGATTTCCGTTTATTTCGTTTGACTGTCATTGCATTCTTCCTGTTATATAATAGGTTTTTCTGTTGAATCTATAAATATATAAAACGCGTAGGCATGCGGCACAAACATCGGCGATATTTCTACACTCTAAATGGCAACGGCTGTAACTCCCAGATGTAAACATTAGCGGCCAACTGCGTCTGTGTAGTGGTTCGACGATAGCACGTAATTTGGTACAATTTAATTGCTGTATTTTACACGTGAATAATTGTAATTTATTCACAAGATAATTTAATCTTTTGTTACATCGGTTTTTCGAAATGTATGTAAGAGGACAAACTTTTGACAAAATATGTTTAGACCTATTAAATCCAGTGTTTAGTCAAGGACAGTTGTATGTAGGTTTATCTAGAATCCGTTCTTTTGATTCGGTCACTGTAGTGTTTCCTATTTCTGAAATACGCAACTGTGTATATCAAGAAGTTTGAGGAATATCATAGTAAAATATTAATAATTGCATTAAAATATCTTAATAGTAAGTAAGAGTTAATTGTCTACAGTTTTTTAGTAGTACTTGCTGAATTTTTACTCCATTTTATAAGTGAAGAAATTTTCCGTACATTTTTTATTCGGTATGATTAAGTGCAGATATCTGAATTGTGAACAATAGTACATATAGAGAGTGATGCAATCCACACTTTATTTTAGTACATGTTGAATTTTTACTACTTTTTTAGGGAAAAAATTTGTCTCTAACAATTTCTTATTTGATGTAATGGTGAAGTGTAGATATCTTAATTTTGAAAAATATACAGAGAGGAATGTAATTTTTAAAACCTTTGTTGTTGGGTTTCTCAGTCTTATCTTTAACTCTGTTCTGAGGTAATGGAAATTCATATTCTTTTAATCACGATGTTTTAGAATCAGCCTTATAGAGAATTTTGCAATTATAAATTTTTTGGCTGAGATCGCACTACCCCTTAACAACGTATATTTATGATGACAGGTAATAGTAACATTCCTTACATACGTTTCTTTCAGTTGAGTTGTTTTGCAAAAAAAAATATAAAACTAAAAGCACACAGCGGCTAGTTATTTATATTTTACTTGTTTTAACTATCTGTTTTTATCAGTATGAGGATTTGTTGCAACTGAGCGATTTTTTATTGAAAAGTTTTAAAATAATTTAACGCTAGTGCAGTTTTTCTGATAATTTCGTTTGGCTGTCTATCCCTTCTTTATGTAATTTACTTTCTTATTTTCTGTTGAGTTATTTACAATGTAATAAGTTATAGTTAGAAAAGCCAATTCATTTTCTTGACTATCTCAGAGAGAATTTTAAATCATATTCTCAAAAATGCTTATTTATTAACAACTTTAGTTCATGCAGTTTAAACCTTGTGTAATTACGCTCTAGAAATTCTTTCATATAAATGTTTTGAATAATTAGCCAGTCGACCTGAGTGAATTTTTTTGTTTGTTTGTCCTGAACACCTCTGAATATTTAAACCAACCTGAAAATTCCTCGCCTTAATTTAGAATTCCTATGACGTCATTTCTGAGTATGACTCCTAGGAATCCTTAATCATTCCAAAAAAATAACACGTTTTACGAGTTATTCATACTCGTACATATAAAAACCCAAAGACATCTCACACGTTATAATAACTGCGTGTTTTTTTTTTCTTAAGCAATCATAGCTTAACTATCACATAAAATGTTGAATTTTTAAAATGGTTCAGTCACTCAGCACATGCTTACATGTAAAGAATGTTAGAGCGGAAAGTATATCATCAGAAAAGATATTTATGCTCAGAAGATTTTAAAATACAACATTAGAAAAGTAAGATTGCAATAAAAGTAAATACGCATGAAAGTGAATATATTACTAGGCTTAACAACCTTCCACCGGCAGAATTATTTTGCTTCTAGAGCATGATCATTAAAGAAAATCTGAAATTCAAGCAGTAACATACTTCGTGATGATTTACTTGTCAACCGCTGTGATCAACTTTCATGCTTTAAAATATCTTTGCTATTGGCTGTTATATAATATTTTATCTCTAACAGACTAAATTTTAAAAATAGCTACAGAAAATTCACTCTCCAATAAATACTAACAATAATTTATCACTTTTTTTTAAAATTTCGAGTCTATATAAAGTCTAAGAATCTGACTTATGATGGATATATTTTTTTTGAAGGAAATGTTTAAAAATTTTCAAACTTATGATATAATTGTGAGAAAATTAATATTATTTCATGAGTTTAAATTTTAAATTACAGATATCAGTGTTCTTAAATTTTGCTATTTTGTTAATTAAGGCATCAGATTCTAATTACGGGTACAAATAAAAAGTTTAAGAATCTGACTTATGATAGATATATTTTTTTGAAGGAAATGTTTAAAAATTTTCAAACTTATGATATAATTGTGAGAAAAATTAATATTATTTCATGAGTTTAAATTTTAAATTACAGATATATCAGTGTTCTTAAATTTTGCTATTTTACTGATACACATGGCAGATCTATATTCTCTAGTTACCTTTTAATCGACCTAAAAAAAGTTAAAATGATGTCCAAACATATTTAATCTGAACTAAAAAAATTAGAATTATCTAGCTATAAACATAAAGTAGAACTATAATTAATGACATAAAAATATAATGCTATGGTGATTCCACCAAAAAGCCTTACGCGATCGCACTCTTGATTATCCCTGACATAATAAATTCATTGCTAATCCCTAACAGACTAAATTTTAAAAAGAGCTACAGAAAATTCACTCTCCAATAATACTAACAATAATTATCATTATTTTTTTTTATTTCGAAGCTATGTAAATGTTAATCATCAGATTCTAATTACGGGTACAAATAAAAAGTCTAAGAATATGACTTATGATAGATATATTTTTATGAAGGAAATTTTTTTAAACTTTCAAACTTATGAAATAAAAGTGAGAAAAATTAAAAAGATTTCCTGAGTTTTAATTTTAAATTACAGATATATTAATGTTCTTAGATTTTGCTATTTTACTGACACACATGGTAGATCAATATTCTCCAATTACATTTTAATCAACCTAAAAAATTTTAAAAGATCTCCAAACATATTTAATCTGAACTAAAAATAATTAAACATAATCTAGATATAAACGTAATATAGAACTGAAATTAATGACATAAAAACATAATGCCAGGGTGATTCCACCAAAAAGCCATTTGCAGTCGCACTCTTGACTATCCCGACATAGTAAATTCATTGCTAATAGCACAGTTGCCCTTCAGAAAAGAAACCAACTTCTGAATTTCAGGAACCAGCTATCTGGTTCATGAAGTATTGAAGAATTTAAGTAATTCTGAGAAAACCTTTTAAAAGCAAAATCAGTATTTAATACTTGAAAATGTGAAGGATGCAAAATCAGGGATGAGGAATCTATTTTCAGAATTTTACATAGGATCCAAGAGAAAAAAAATTTAACAGTTTTGAAAATTAATAAAAATTTCAGGTAGTCTCTTCTATCGAAACTACCACGGGTTATTAACGAAAAATTACTTATCGTTGCTTACCTCTTTTGTATGTACATATGTATGTATGTGTTACGCATATATATATATATACACTGAAGTGCCACTGAATTAGGGATACCTACCTAGTAACGAGTTGGGCCTCCTCTGGCTTTGATAACGGCTGCCACACGACAAGGCATAGATTCAACAAGTTTCTGGAAACGTTCCACGGGAATGGCTTGTCAAATATTGGCTAAAGCTGTCCATAATTCAGTAAGGTTCTTTGGTGATGTGTGATGGCCTTTCACGCCTTGTTCCAAAACATCCCAAAGATTCTCAATAGGATTTAAGTCTGGGCTTCTAGGTGGCCAATTCATGACAGAGAAGACAGAGGAATGCTCATCCAACCAGCCAGTAGCCAACCGGGACTTGTGAGAGGTACAGTTGTCTTGCTGGAAAACTCCATTACCGTTCGGATAACAGAACAGCATAAACGGTTGGAGGTGATCACCCAGCAACTCTACGTACCGAATTCCATTGAGGGAGGTTGGTACACGCACCAAAGATCCCAAACTGTGCCACGAAAAAACACCCCAGACCATGATTGAGTCACCATGCCCTTGCACAGTTCCAGCCAGGCATGCAGGATCCATGGCTTCATGACCCTGACGCCATATTCTCAGCCTCCCGTCGGCGTTAAGTAGTCGGAATCGAGACTCATCACTCCATGCTACTCGTTTCCAGTCCTCTACACTCCAGTCTCTGTGCTCTCTTGCCCAGGCAAGCCGTGCAGATCGATGGCGAGTATAGAGCAATGGTACTCTCGTAGGTCGACGGCTCCCGAACCCGTACGGTGAAGCGAGCGTTGCACAGTCCGTTTACTGACTGTACGACTGGCACCGTCATTAAACTGGGTGGTAATTTGAGCTAATGTTTGACTTCGCTGGCTACGTACAATAAGCCTGAGCCGTCTCTCACCACGAACTGTCAAGGCTAATTGTCCTTTGCAGTTTGCCCGATCGCTAGTTTTTTTCCACCATCCATGTATTCTTGGTATACTCTTGACACTGTCGACCTTGAAAATCCTAGTTGTCTGACGATTTCGGAAATTGAATGGCCCATGCGTCGCGCACCTACGATTTGTCCGCGATCGAAGGCGTCTAAATCAGGCAGTTTACCCATACTGGCAATTCCAACAACTAATTCAGAACAACCACAGTATGCGCTATATATGCAGTTACCACAGCACCCTCACTTGCGCATACATGATGCGCAGCGCTACATACTTTGCATAGGCTTTGCTATCCCTAATTCAGTGGCACTTCAGTGTATATATATACCGGGTGGCCATAATTAAACTGACAGTGCTCACAGTGTTCTGTAGCGCGATCTATTTGCGAGAATGACGCCACATTTTGTAGGAAGATTAATCAAGACGGGGGACGAAGGATTCCGCGAAAAAATAAATTAGTTCCAAAAGTCACCGCTAGGGGAATATTTGGCGTTGTGTAATAGAAAATAGAGTGTTAACAAATGCAAATTACGGAATAAAATTACCTTTTATTATGCACATTTTCTTATTTAGTCCAAGTGCAATATGGCAACACTTTTAAAAAGCGTAAAATCTACATAAACACCGATAAAGTCTCGTGATCTGCAATATCACGTACGCTGAGCAGAAGAAGAAGTTCTTTATTCAAATTTCACGTTACATCCATTGGCAAAGTGCCAGCTGCTTGGGTTTTAAAAGGCAATGTGTTACGTTTCGAATCAATCGGATTGAAAGTTTATGTGCAATGTCTCCTTCTTTAGTCGAGCGTGCGTTACTGGTCAAATTCTTTTACCTCAAATAGTGCAACGCGTCAGCCGCTCTTCGTGCTTTTAGAACGCACAAAAAAATACGTAAAGGTAACGGTCCTGTGTCAGTTAATGGGTTAAAAGCAATAGTTGCGACGTTTGAGAAAACAGGTTCTCTGAAGGTTCAGTCAGGCAGAGGACGAAAACCTGTACCACAGGATACAATCGAAGCAGTTGCCACGGCGATTGTCGACAGAGGACCAGACAATATTGCTGCCACCTCTAGCGCTCGTGGATTAGCTCGGAATATGGATATGCCTTACAGTACGGTATGGAAAATCTTACGAAAGATTATCAACTTCTATCCGTACAAGATCAGCCGTGTACAGGAGTTACTGTATCCCGACCATGATAAGCGATTGACTTTTGCTCTCACCTTTCTTGCCAGAATGGAGGTGGATGATGCTTGGCCGTGGAAAATCTTATGGAGAGACGAGGCCCACTTTTACCTGCATGGAACTGTGAATACCCAGAACTGCCGAATTTGGGATGACAAATCACCAAATGCAGTCACAGAAATTCCCTTACATTCACAAAAGGTAGCTATTTGGTGTGGGTTCACAGCGGAATTTATCGTAGGTCCATTCTTCTATGAGAACATTACCCCGACAGGACCGGAAACCTGTTCTGTTACCGGAGACAAATATCGCCACATGTTGAACAGCTTTGTCATTCCGGCACTTCAGCAAAGACAATGCCTGGGGGAAATCATTTTCATGCAAGATGGAGCCCTTCCACACGTTGCTGTACGGGTGCAATAGCTGCTACGACAGAAATTCACAACAGAAAGAGTCATTAGCCGCTACTTACCAACTGCATGGCCACCTCGGTCGCCTGATCTTACCCCATGCGACTTCTGGCTATGGGGTTACCTTAAGTCCAAGGTCTATCAAGAAGTGGTCCAGGACCTGGCTGCGTTGAAGGGTAACATATCACGGACTGTACGGGAGATTCCTGCAGACATGTTACTTTCTGCTGCTGTGCATACTGTGCACAGAATGCAATATGTGGTCCACAACAACGGCAGCCACATTGAACCTCATTTGAATGCAAAATAAAAGGTAATTTCCGTATTGATTTGCATTTGTTAACACTCTATTTTCTATTACACAGCGCCAAATATTCCCCTAGTGGTGACTTTTGGAACTAATTTATTTTTTCGCGGAATCCTTCGTCCCCAGTCTTGTTTAATCTTCCTACAAAATGTGGCGTCATTCTCGCAAATAGATCGCGCTACAGAACACTGTGAGCACTGTCAGTTTAACTATGGCCACCCGGTATATATATATATATATATATATTTGTACGTATGTATATATATATATATATATTATATATATATATATATATATATATATATATATGTACATAAATGTATATCCAAATTTTGACGCATTTTGGTACTTATCTATTTAACTGTTTACTGCTTGCTCAAGCGATACAGACTTGTTTTGGCCCCCTGCCAAAATTATAACTCGTGACGACGGACGATTTTAGCGTCTGAAAGTTTGCTTTCCGGAGGACCGTTATGGAGGAACGTAATTCTATGTTAAAATTTAAGGAAAGTATCGAGACACTGAGAAACACAGTTTCATATATTTAGATTGGTGAGGAGTTAATTAAGCATGAGAGAAAATACATTTTACTATAAGAATTATTATTCTATACGCTTGACAAAATTTCTATAAAAATTTTACAAAATCTTGCTGCATGTATGTATTTTAAGAAAGCTGTTTGTTCTATAAGAAAATGTAAAATGTCTGCTGAACGGAAAAGCAGAAAAACTTTTCAAGGACTTTTCAGCTTAAAAACGTTTAAAGGCTTTTAAGCAATAAAAAATTTAAAAGAGTGGTGTTTGTATTCATCAGAAAAACTTTCGAGAAATATTTCTCCTTTTGTAAAGAGGTCAGTAAAAAGTTCGTTTTTCGGGAATTTGGAAATGTTATCTACCTTCAAGAAAATTGACAAAAACTGTTCCGAAGAATCGATAGCCGAAATTATTAAAATAAATGTGATAAAACGATAAATTATTTTGGAAATTTATGTTCTAGTGTTTCGAAAGATAAACTGGATTAAAAGTAATTTATTATCGATGCTTACTAACAAATCTCTATTCACACCTATTTTATAAGATATTAAACGAATATTTGTATTATCCATTAATATTCCGAGAACAATTTTTGAATAATAATCTATATCTATGTATATAATAGTTCCGTAAATGACTGTCTGATTGACAGATAACGCACAGACAAGACAGTTGGATCTAAAGGGCTGAAATTTTGCATGACGATTCTTCTTATAGTGTAGGGGAGCACTAAGAAAGATTTTTGAAAAAATTCTTCTTAGATTTTTTATTTAAATTTTTAAGCTGTTTTTGTAACTTTTTTCAAGTTTGCATTTAAAATAATAATCTGAGGGTTAAAAAATTTATATCATGAGAAAGATCATAAAAATTACTTTAAAATGAAAACTTTTTCGAATATTTTCCGCCATTTTATGATTTTTGGTGAATTTTTAAAGATTCCTTATTAGAATATAACTTATTAAATGCTGATCATGTGGTTTCTTCTTTTTATGTGATACTTTAAACTAAATTTTGTGTCGCGTGCATAACAACGAAATAGACAAAAAAAAGATTTTTCTTGCTAATGCGGCAGACGATCGGACATTATCCAAAAAAATATCAAAATACAGTAAAAGATATGTTCCTCAAACTGTACTATATTAACTGTACTATCTTCAGTATGTTCTATTAGATTTAATTTGAATATTTTCTACTACATTATTTTGATATAAAAATATC
>OU015490.1:247037648-247040687 GCA_907164885.2 Dolomedes plantarius
CCAAGTTTCATAACATATTTTAAATGCATTTTATTCCAATATATGTATACTTTTAAAATTAATACACCCCTAAAAAAATTTCCAATTTTTGTTCGATTTTCGGAAATTTGAAAGTCCACCATCTCCTTAAGATATATTAGCCTCATTTTTTTAGTTTTACGATGGTCCTGTCCTTCACTGTTATTCCGTTGCAGGACATACAATTTTACATGGTATACACTTTATATGATTTCTCATATAGGGCAGGGTTTCGATCCTAGTACCTAATGAGTCACCTAACATCGAGACCAAAATTCTGAAAGCTACATCATCGTAGTAGTGCGAGAACACATTTTTTTATAATTCCATTTCTCACAAAATATCCCCATTTTATTAAAAAGCCAACATTAGAGTTTTTTCTATTGTATTTATTCAAACGTTCATTCTTTATTGCCGAGGACACATTTTTTTGCCTTGAATATTTGCCTCAAGTTTTCTGATGGTTCATAATAGTTGTGTAAATTGGGTAGACGCCATTTTAACAACTTACTATTGGAAACGAATTGATCCCAGATCTTCTAACCTCGAGCTGGTATTCTACTAGCGGAACTATTTCCGAAAAACTCCATTTTCAGAGTTCCCTAGCTCCCATAATCTCCCTTTTCTATTTGAAATCAATGAGATATTTTTCCATCCATTAATTTGTATATTTAGTAGCCTGTATTTTTCATGATGAGTATCTGTCACACACGAGGGTGCGGTGGCCCGATTGGCAAAGGCTTCGAGCCAGTGATCTGAGAGGGTTGCGGATTCGAGGCCAATCGCTGACAAAATCCCTCGCCGTGTTCACTAATGGTGGCCGGGCACGTAAAATCTGCCATGGCCGCAATGTCCTCCAAGTTCTCATATTTACTTTGTTGGGTGGATTAAACCGCATAATTTGCCCCATACCTAATTTTCTGAAATAACAAACCTTTCACAAGAAAGTAGACTTGATGAGGCTAACTAAAATGCTTTTATTTTTCTATTTTACATAAAAACATAGTAAAAAGGGGATCGATTTGATCCAATAGCTTGGAAGAAAAATATTTACAAAACTTAACCATTAAACAAAAATAGAATACAGATAAGCGTGTCATGAACGGCGAAAATTAACCTACTTTAATTTTGAAAAAAACTACTTAAACTGAATGGTAAAACTTGGGATAGTTATAGGAAGAAAGAAGGGATACAAGCCTAATGGTTCGACAATTCGTCACAAACACATCTAAACATCAAACTTGCTGCGAAAACAGCTACTAACACTATGGCTGGAAGCCCCAACTCACTCGCAGAATAGTTACTGCTTAAAACCCCACACGCTGAAAAAATACGTACATCTTAATACTTGCTGTATTTATTTGTACAAACCCCATTGGCTGTGACGCGAGAGCTTCGTAATTCCAGTCCTGCCTTCAAAGTTGAAAAATCTGCATATTTATTTTTAAACCATCCGTTCATGACACGTTTTTAAATGTCGCGTTTTCCGACGAAGAGAGAACAAATTCTACAACTTCTCGGGTGCGGGATCAAGTGTTCCCGTCTCGTCACTTGAGTCGGTTCAAAATTACGGGACCGGCCCATAGGGGGGTGATGCTGGCCCGCCTGTACGGTGCTCCCTGAAAATTGGTCAGCAAAACCGCGGTGTCATATGACGGTAAGGATAATGTCTAAGTAACCGTCTGCCACATTGGAGAAGCAGACTCTTTATTGCCTACTATATTGATTTTTTTAGCCTTGAATATTTGCCTCAAGTTTTCTAATGGTTCATAATCGTTTTGTAAATCGGCTGGACGCCATTGTAACAACTTACTATTGGAACCAGAATTGATCCCATATCTTCTACCCTCGAGATGGTATTCTACTAGTGGAACTATTCCGAAAAACTCCATTTTCGGAGTTCCATATATCCCATAATCTCCCTTTTCTATCTGAAATCGATAGAGCTATTTGTTTTCATCCATTGATTTATATATTTAGTACCTTTTCTTTCTTCGTGTTGCATGTATTTTATCATAAGAGTACCGTAAAATCTTGAGTATAATACGCACTTTTTTTCACATTTTAGTCCGCATAAATGATAGTACGCACTTTTTTTTCACATTTTAGTCCGTATAAATGAGAGTGCGTATTATAATCGTGTACAAAAAACATAGTTTTAAACATTGAATAAACGACAAATATTAGATGAGCTGTATTCTATTGAAAGTGATTAAGACTGATAATATGACAATAATGTTTTTTTGAATTAAAATTTAAGATTTTTTTGCTTCCAAATTTGACGTTTTCGTTTATTTTCATTACAAATTATATTTATCTTATTAAGTGTTTGTGCAATATTTAAATAAATAGAAAAGGTATGGGTGCGTATTATATTCGAATTTTTATTTTTTCCGAAAGTTTTTTTCCGCAAATATAAGCATGCGTATTATACAAGTGTGTGCATTATTGTCAAGATTTTACGATATTTGTCTCACATTTCCAAAAATTCCATTAGTGTTCTTTCCATCAGATAAGCATCATTGCAATGTTCCGCTGCAAGGATCGGGATTCGAACCTGGGTCACCTAAACTCGAAGCCAGTGTCTGGATATCTTAACTGTCAAGTGGTCGCAAATAATTCTCTTTATTAAAACTCTGTTCGTTAAAATATATCCATTAAACTTCAGCATCCCTGCATCTGAGCTGAATATAAAAAATCTTAATCAATAGTAATTTATAGAGATAGTGGAACTGGATGTAATTCTTCGTCAGGACTTTGGAGCATCCCGTAAGATTGTCTCGCTTGTCAAGTGAATCAAATCACGAGACAAGCTAAAGACACTACTAATGAATTGAAATGGAATGGCCTTGTTTGGATACGTGAAGGGAATTTCATCTAGACATTTACCCTATTGCATCACTAAGTTTAAGTTTCGATTTTCGAGTTTATTCTGAGAAACAACGCCATTAAGTCCTCCAAAAGCCTTACCAAGGATAGCACCTTAAAGCTTTTACACAAATTCATCCCTCCTTTGACTCT
>OU015490.1:247040787-247278287 GCA_907164885.2 Dolomedes plantarius
AATTAAATTCTAAAAATTAATCTTTAAAAATTCACCAAAAATCAGAGCATGGAGGTAAAGATTCGAAAAAGATTTCATTTTAAAGGAATTTTAATGATCTTTCTCGTGATATAAATTTTATAATCCTCGAATTCATATTTTAAATGCAAATTTTAAAAAATTACAAAAACAGCTTAAAAATTTAATTTTAAAAAAATCTAAGACGAATTTTTCAAAAATCTTTCTTAGTGCACCCCTACACTATAAGAAGAATCGCCATGCAAAATTTCAGTCCTTTAGGTCCAGCGGTTTGGTCTGTGCGTTGTATGTCAGTCAGTCAGTCAGTTACGGAACTGTTGTATGTATATAGATTACCCCATGTTGTACAGAGGAACTACGGCTCGTTATTCCTCCCGAATTTTCAAATACAACAAATTTATTCTTTTAGCGGAATCACAACATTTAGATCCTCATCAGCACACAACTGAGACACATTTATTTCTTCCTCAGAGCTGCTATAAATCCATTTCGTTTCGGGTGCCTTCATTTTCTTCTAAAATTCCTTTTTTTTTTTTTTCGAGAGCACGAATACCTTTCATCTTACTTTTTATTTCGCTATTCTCCGATTTTGAGTTTTTCTAATGCCTCAAGATTTTCTGTCAGTAGAGTTGCTGTTAAAATATGTGAGTGTTGCCCACTGCTTAATTTTTGTCTTTTCGGATTATCTTGGTAGGTGAAATATCAGAGAGTGGTAATTCAGAGTGGTGATTGATTTAAAGGACCGGGTATTTCTTCATTTGTTTCTTCCTCCCATCTATTCTCCGACACCGGCATCCCATTGTTAACAGAGGCCGTTAAACACTCTATTTGTTGAAATTTGAGAAATGGCCTCTAGGGGAATATTTCATTTGATAACATAAAATCGGAAATAGTGAATATTATTGAAAATGTTATTATTATCATTCAAAAACTGGGTTTCGGAAAATACCATTGACAGTTAATCCCGCTCACGTTGCCATATTGTTTTCTAATGGAATTCCCAATCTATATATTTAAGTTGCTAAGCTGATTGTTTGGTAAGTCTACTGCATCAATTTACTTCATTTTTGGTATTAAACGAAAGATTTTAATCTATAGATGTGTCAAATTTGATTTTTCTAACCGCAATTTCTATTAATTAGCAATAATTTACAATTAAAAATTGCAATCTGCGCATGATCAGTGACATGTTTAAATCTGGCTTTAGATACTTACTAAGCGCGAGTCTCCATAAACAGTTTAGTTTGTTTATTCCGGGGAATCTCTCTAGCTCCCCCCTCTGCCATTTTTATTTATTTGATTTCCTTCCTGGTGTTGCAATTTTCATGGCCAGTAGTGTAGTTAGCGCAACACAAACTAAAAAGAAAAATAGTATGAATGTGAAGCTAAATATATGCACTTTCTAGGTCTAATCAATAAACTATCGATGTAAAAAGAATGAGTTACTTACCGTCGGTTTAGACGCACTGGAAGTTTAAAATAAATCAGAGTAAAAATAACAATATGACGGGACGGTATAAAAAGATACTTCAGTTATCAAATTATTTGATGTTGTTCATAAATATAGTTTTAGTTTGCCATCAGATTGAAAATATATATAATTTCTTATTTAAAGCAGTCACTTCATTATGAGATACTTCAATACTAAATGAGCTTATTTCCTTTGTAATTTTCTATTATTTAAGAACTCATTTTCACTTTAAAATACATTATCAACCTTCAAATATTTTCAATATTCATCTAAACAACTTATTTGCATAATTTTCATCAACTTAGAAACACAAATCCTGGTCACGGCACCAATTTTTATGTGGTGAAGTGGCTCGTGACCGTATTATATATTATAGCAGAAAAGTTGAGCAAAGACATACCTGTCATACTTTCTTTTATTGAAGTCTGCTGATAACTATGGAATTGGAGAGTGTACTGCCGAACAAAAAGATTACTCCTATCACGGATATCCAATACGTGCTTCTTCCACGTGGAGGCGTATCTCGATCAACCAAAAAAATTTTCGTACAAGTATCTAGACGTTCAACAACCAGACTGTTGAAAATCGCGCGCATGCGAAACGGCGAAAATTATCTTGCCAATTTGGCGCTCGCCACAAAACCCGTTCTGGTGTAAAAGCGCAATGCAATTGGCCAGCGGCGACAGTCTGCGGCGATAAAATGTACAAAAGAGCTTTACCAAATATGCCAAGTTACTGGACCTTTATAATTACCAAAAGGCGCTGAAAAAAATTCGGAAAACTTATATCGAATAATTAAAATTTAAAATTGTGTAACTTTATGCTACATTCCTCGCAAAGGGCAATAAAACAAAAACTGAGTGATATTAATGGCCAATATATATTATAGGTCTTAAAAGCATAGTACACTCTCCTGTTACAATGGGTTACAATAGAATCACCACTGACAATGTGGGGTTTAAAGGATATAACATTCAACTTCATTCATTAAGTGGATAGCATACAAAAAACTTTAAATAACATAATCATATCAAACGTTATACATAAATATAAAAAATTATATACAGTGAAAAAATTTTATAATCATTTAATTATTCAATAGAGCAGGTTACAAACTGAAAATTATCTATTTAAGAAATATGTGTATACTGATACTTTCATCAATGATGTTCGCCAGCAAACAAGACTGATAGACAAATACCAGAAATTCTATCAGTATTCTAAGATCACCATCAAATGATGGGTGCGCACTTGATCAAAGTATACCCAAAATAATACACAAAATAACAAAAGTTATATAAAGAATGCTTCTTTCGGAATGTCAAAAAGCTTTACAAAAATTAAAACTGTTGAAAATCGCGCGCATGCGAAACGGCGAAAATTATCTTGCCAATTTGGCGCTCGCCACAAAACCCGTTCTGGTGGAAAAGCGCAATGCAATTGGCCAGCGACGAAAATCTGCGGCGATAAAATGGACAAAAGAGCTCTGCCAAATATGTCAAGTGACTAGACCGTTATAATTACCAAAAGGCGCTGAAAACAAATTCGGAAAACTTATATCGAATAATTAAAATTCAAAATTGTGTACCTTTATGCTACAACTTCTAATCTTTAATCGCGGGAAATCCGAGTACTCTCTCTCTATCGTAGCCTTTCCGTCCTTTATCCCCTTTCCAATGCTAACCTACCTCGCCAATTTCAGGCAGCCCGTTCACAGCTACTTGTAAGCTCGCTAGAAGAGAATTGGACCTTGCTTTGTAAGGATGTATTGCTGAAATAAACTGCATTGTTCGTTGAATTCGAATCGTGTTGATTTCGGCCTCGATGTCTAACTCTCAGGCAATGACCGTCCGGGTCATTATATATATATATATATATATATATATATAACTGACAGGCGTTGGCTTTTGCCTGCTATTATGTCGTTTGCAGTCTTCTTGTTTTATAATCCATGGCATCGAGGTAAGGCATTCAGTCAGAGATGACTCAGCATCGAATCCAATAAGTAGAATTTATTCAGTTCAATTCCATATAGACCACCTCTCCAGATCTACGCATTTCATTATTCGCCATTTCTTTTTTAGAGCCGCGGCGAAATACACATCATCGACTTTTATTCCGCGCTCTGACAAAAATTGCGCGCTAACTCTCCCTGCACATGCGCAGAGCCCGAACCAGACATCTTTCAAGATTAAATGTAAATGTTTCCTCCTCGACCGCAGAACCCAGAGACCCGCCAAGATTACATAATGAAAAGGGGAATTTCCCTTTCCCAATTCGCGTCTTGAAATACGAACAATTAGAGGCGAATTACGCCACGAATATAATTTAATTCCCAAGCCCCCTTTAAATTTAGAATAATCATTCTTTTCCCACTAAATCCTTGACATATATATATATATATATATATATATATACACATACTAGCGGCCCGTCCCGACTGTATCCGTGTAGAACAATTATCTATCTTAAGTAGATATTAGGTAGGTAAAATTTTTTTTAAATTTCATGGTATACCATAATTTTCGTTTTTCTGAGGTTTTAAAATAAATTTATTCTCCTCATTTCCTGGCCTAGAGAGAACAACATATAATTGTCCATGAGTAAAGTTATCTTCCCGTAAGTTAAGTCCAATATATTTGTATGTTTGACCTTGGGATTTGTTGATGGTTATGGCAAAAGAATTTTTTATTGGAGACTGTAACGTCAGGCACTGAATTGTGTCCGGGGGCACCCGCATGCCGATTTTGATACGATTCGGCACCATAGCCTATCCGCTACAGAGTCCGCACACAAAAAACACGAAAAAAGGCACCAAAAATGGTACAAAAAAATTAATAACTTTTTTAAAATAAAAAATTAAAAACTCCGGCTACGTCAGGCACTGAATCGTGTCCGGGGCAACCCGCGTGCCGATTTTCGTATGATTCGGTCCCGAAGTCTCGCTGTCAGCGAGGACAGCCGCCGAAGCTGTCGAAATAAGCAACTTTTAGGGGCAAAATCATTAAAACATTAATTAAAAAAACTCCGAGGCCCTATTTTCAAAAAATAATATGCCAATGTTTTAAACTGAACTATCAACTATATCTATACAGAATTTCAGCTCAATTGAAGCAATACTTTTTCACTTATACAGGAACAAACATAGGCCTATTCGAAATAATCAATAAATTTCACAGTTTCAATGAAACACACTGATTTTTGAATAAAGTTCAATAATTCAAGTTCGATTTACTCAAATTCTGCATAAAATTGTACATAAATTCAAAAACATAAGACTTATAAGTTAAATAAAGTTCTGTAATATTATACCAATAAATTTCCAGTTGATAACCAATAAATTGTAAATTTTTTTACTTTAAATGCCCAATGAAAAGCGTAGTTCCAAATGTAATTTTCTTCAATAAACCCTTAAACGTTACCAATTTCAAAAATCCTTTTTGTATTTATCAATACCTCCTCCACTTGAATCTTTAAAATATTAAATGTTTTACTGGTAATAAATGAAAATGTAGTTTGATGTGTTGCTGTGGTTACTTGACTATGGTTGACAAAGGAAAGTTGTAAAGGTGAAGCACCAGCTCAACATTTAGGCCCCTAACTTTCTTTCTACTGATCAGATATACATAATATATAGCCTATGTCCATCTGGAAAAATGTACCTTTCAAATAGTGAAAGAATTTTTCAAATAGGTGCAGTGGTTCCAGAGATTACCCTCCACATACAAAATCCGCCCTCTCTTTTTATATATTAGTATATATATATATATATATATATATATATCCCGTGGTCGTATATGGTCGCCTCGACGCATTGCAAAAGAGAAAGGTTAGATATAAAATAATAATTGTACAAAACAATATCAACAGAGCTCAAAAAAGAAAAAGAAAATTGGTAAAACAAAAAATGATAATGGCTTCGAGGTAAGTATAGATTCACGGTTATTACAGAAACTGCCCAAACATTCGGATCAATGATCGTAAACCATTAGTCAAACATATGACAAAAAGTAATTGCGGAAAAAATTCTGGCATCTTTAGATTAAAAAAATGGAACTCTATGCTTTTTATTACCCATAGTCGTATTATCGACTCATCGCAAAATTAAGGTTAGAAATTAAATACTAGTTGTCCAAAAAAATAACAACAGAGCTCATAAGCAAAGATAGAAAAAAAAACTTTTATTTGATCCTAAAAGGATAATCTGTTCAATTCTTGTTATTTTTTTTATAAAAATACATGTTGTTCACATAAAACCTGTAAACAGTTAATTCATAGCGTTTAGAGGGGACTTTCTTGGGGTCGTCCGTACTTTCTGGTACTCCAGTCTCTACCGTGCATTAATGCATATAGATAATCGGGAATTCATGCATTTTGCAAGTGTCCATTGATATTTACTTAACAATTTTCACTATAGGATTCTACGTTTCCCTGCAACTATCAAATCAATAAAAAACATTGATATGTATTAAGAGGGCAAATTTGAGTGCTCATAAGAGATATTAAATACTGTTTTTATTTAATGTTTAATCAAAATGATCGTTAGAATTGCAGTAAAGTTCATTTAAAAAGATAGTCACTAATCACTACTGTCTGCATTTAACAAATATATTTTTCACGAACGCTGCTGTATTATGTCTCCAATTTTCCTACATTTAAACCAGTTTGTTTATATATCTTTCAATTTTCTTCAGTGTTCAAGCAAATCATTTTGTTTCTTCAGATAGAAAAGTTTATTATGGGGACAGTGGACCTTCAAACCTAACTTATTTTGTTTTAAATGGATTTGCTTGAAATTTGAATATGTGATTCAAATTTCATATACTATAGATATATACTATAGAGTACTATAGAGTACTATAGATATATAAAAGTGGTTAAAATTTAAAGATGAAATATTAATAATTTATGAATTATGAATTATATCAAAAATTGGCCTAATTAAAAATGTTCCATGTGCATTTCTTTTGCGTATAATATGGTAATTTTTATCTACAGGATACCTTATAGAACTAACAATGAAACTTATTGCTTATTTTAAGCATTCATTAAAAATATAAAGAAAAAAAATAATAATAGAGAAAATACCCTTTTTATTACGAAAATACCTATAAATCATCTTTTCAAATACAAAAATTTAGAAACTCTGAGCTACGAAGCATAATTTTTTTCGATAAGATTATTTTGACATACAGTTAAGTATATAAAACTTAAATTTCAAAGCAATACGATAATTATAAATGCGCCTGGAGAAGTTTGAATATTCGCATGACATGAAAATTTTTATTTTGAGAAAAACGCATTTAAAGTTATTGCTATTAGTAACCACATAATATCTAAATGAAATACAAATGCCTATAACTAGGAAAGTAATCACAAAAATTACAAATTCTTTTTGCAACACATTCCTACTCGTCCGTAGTTTCACAATTCAATAAAATAAAAAAAATCAAATTTTTGGACAAATTTCACAATTTTGAAAGTCCAATGTCCCCTTAAGCGAGGAGTTGAATTTACAAAATGAGACAGACTCCCATCTATTGTGAAGTTGGTAGAACACTGTCCCGGTTCGAACCCGATACTGCCAGACGGTCATTAAAACTTACTATATTGATATGAACATTTGGCAACAAAATAATTACGATAAAAGGTTTTACTTCAACTTTAGAGACATCTGAAGCCTCAACACCCTTGAGATTTATTTTTAAAGCAAAAAATTACTTTATTTTCATTCAAAATATAATTTCACTATATTAAGCCGCCCAACGCCAACGTATTCGGCAATTGCAAACTGGAGACCGGCCTCCAAAACAGAAACCCAATCCTCCGCTCATAAGCGACAAACTAATACAATTTAGACCTAAGCTCCCGTGAATTTCTTCCTATACGAGCAGCCACCATATTACCTTCCATTGACAACTAAATGAACCTTTATGTCCCAAAAATAAGAGTACTATAGGCTCAAAATACAGGGTGGTAAAAAAAATTGCCGATATATGGACCTCTAGAGGTTGTTCCGTTCAACCGATCGTGATGAGATTTCAGATATAGTTATTTAGAGGTATGAGCTCGGGATTCTGTGAAGGGCAATCAAGTGGCGCTCACGGTTACGGTTATAGGTAAAAAAAACTCGAAATTTTCGAATGCCAACGCCCACTTTATCCCGTCGCAAAATCTTCAGCGCATGCGAAAGCGCTAAAGAGCGTTGGAACGGAGACGTCTATCACAAAAATCGGACGCGTTATGCACGCACAAAAAAAAACAGGTCTGCGAACGGCCAACAAAAACACGATGATGGCACCCATATGGAAAAGGTGTAATCCATTAAAAGTTTTCTTTTGTCTGATCTGTGTTGTCATCAGTGATTGGTGTCTTGCCTCTGTCATGTGCAAATTTCCTCCGTGCGTCCCGATCGTATTCTTGTAGGCGGTTCTCAGAGTTTTTTTTTTGTGCGTGCATAACGCGTCCTTTTTTTGTGGTACACGTCCCGTTCTAGTGCTATTTAGGGTTGTCGCATGCGCTGAGCATTTCGCGACGGGAAAAAGTGGGCGTTGCCATTCGAACATTTCGAGTTTATGTACCTATAACCGTAATCCTGAGCGCCACTTTTTTTGCCACTCACAAAATCCGGAGTTCATACCTGTGAATAACTACATGTGAAATATTATATCGGTCGGTTGAACGGAACTGTCTCTAGAGGTCCATATATCGACAAAGTTTTTTTATGACCACCAAGTATCTGTGGCTTGGTACAAGAAGTGCCTAAGTCAGTTTCTTCCAAGATGACTTTGTTTGCTTATGTCTCGTTAACCCCGTGCTAGCATATGTATATGAAGATTACATGCAAAACCAGTTTTTCGGGCATTTATATTTAAAATATCAAGTAGTAGTTTTCAGATAAATGAGATGCTTTTATTCATATTAATAAGAAAATATAGGTATCGATATTTAAATCGATATATATATATATATATATATATATATATATCAATATCTAAATCGATACATATAGAAATATAACGATATCTACATCGATTTATGTAAAAATTACATAAAAAAGTTTACAGTTTTGTTACTTTTACATATCAATATCTAAATCAATACATATAGAAATATAACGATATCTAAATCGATACACATAGAAATATAACGGTATATAAATCGATACATATAGAAATATAATGATATCTAAATCGATACACATAGAAATATAACGATATCTAAATCCAGGGCCGGCCAGAGACTTTACGGGGCCTGGGGCAAACTTCTGTTGGGGGCCCCAAGAAATCTAATTAATCGAATAATTTTTTATTTATTTTTTTTTGGGGGGGGGGCCTTTTTTCAGGAGATTATTTTGAATTTTGAAGTACGGTACAAGTTTCAGATTTTTCTTTCGGAGGAAATCTAATGAATATTATTTTAAAAATTTTTTGGGGCCCCTCCGGCAGTTGGGGACCTGGGGCAAAGTGCCCCAGTTGCCCCCCCCCCCTCTGGGCGGCCCTGTCTAAATCGATACACATAGAAATATAACGGTATGTAAATCGATATATATATAGAAATGTAACGATATCTAAATCGATACAAATATAAATATAATGATATCTACATCGATTTATGTAAAAATTACATAAAATTTAATTTACAGTTCTGTCACCAGTAGATCCATACGTGGATACACTGGTACAGAAGCGGTTAAAAAATATTATTTTCAATGTAAGAATTACCCAAGTCTGTCTGATGGTATAAAAAAGTTTATTAAACGATTGTACAAATTTGTGTACTTCTTACATTGAAAATTATATTTTTAAGTGTTTAACACTTTTTTATAGTTTTTAATACTTTAAAAGTGTTTACTAAACCATTCTACAGACTTGGGTACTTTTTACATTGAAAATAATGTTTTTTTACGAGACTTAAGCAAGCAACGCCATCTTGGAAAAAACACATTACGCACTTCTTTTACCAAGACACACATGTATAACAATTCACAGCAAAGCGGCAAAATAATAATACCGCAAATAATTTCAATAAATTCACAATATATTAAACTCTCCAATTATACAATAACTCATTCAAACTGTAAAATTCAAACCTAAACAAAAAAATTGCAAATCTATACTTATATATAAAGAGAGAGCGATTTTGTACGTGGATGGTAATCTCCGAAACCACTTCATCTATTTGAAAAATTCTTTCACTGTTTGAAAGGTACATTATTCCAGCTGGACATAGGCTATATATTATGTATATCTGATCAGTAGAAATAAAGTTAGGGGCTTAATCCTAACAATCTCCACTGTTTCCGTTACTGTATTCTACCGCTTTTTGTGCCGATTTCAACTATCCTTAGCGTGGTGCTATCGCGGTGGGTCTTTCTGACGGTAGCGATTCGAACCTAGCCGTTCTCCGGCACGCCTCTTTCTTTTAAAAAATTAATTTTAATTATTAACTGACGTAATATCAACTTAAGGTATTATTTAGGTTATTATTAAGGTAAAAAAAGATTTACAATTTATTGGCTATCAACTGGAAATTTACTGGTATAATATTTTGTTCAACCCGGACAAAGTCGGGACGGGCCGCTAGTTATTAAATAAAAAGCTTATTTCTTTTCAAACTGAAATCGCATATCCGCCCAAAACTGAACACTTTCACACTTTTAAAACTAAAATTGAAATGGTTGGGAAACTATGAAGTCTGACTTTCAAAACATCTCGCGCCAGCCTTGCACAGTAGGTTCAAACACCAGCAAAGTTTTTTTTTTTTTTAATTTTAAAACTAAATCGAAATAGTTCCGGGAGCTATGAATTTCGACTTCTGAAACCCCACGCTCCGGCCTTACGAAGTTGACACAAACATAAACAAAGAGTGAATAATACTAAAATCTTTTCTGACGTGTGAGGAATTTTAAACTGGTCTATTTCAACAGCGGGAGCAGTAAAAATATAACAAAATTTCACTTCCTGATGTCCTAAAAGGAAATATTTGAAGCTTTGAAATGGTATATTTAAAATATATATACACTGCGCCTGAATCCATGCATACCAGTGCATACTGGTATAAGGAGAGAAGCTTGTTTTAGCTTTATTTCGATATGTGAGATTTATACACGTGAATAGCATAAGACCTTTTTCAGAGAATAATGATTTTAATTGATTAGATAATGTGTAGAGAGAAAATTTAATTTCACTTGTTATCGATCAGGGAATTTTTTTTAAAAATAATTTGGGGAAACAGCTTCAAAGTAATTTCTCTGCAGGTATACTATTATATTTCTATCAATTTATTTTCATTCGATATTTTTAAATTTTTTCCTTTATGTAAATCCACATCTATGACTAATTTTAATACACATTTTGTAGGGTTCGCGTGTTGCTCAGATGCAAATTTCTGGAAGCAGCGCTGTACATGCCAGCCAAAGTGAGTTCGGCGCAGGTGTTTGATCTATTTAAAGGGCACACGCTGAGTTGGCAAAAGCCCAAGACTTTAGTAGCGATACGGGAGAGAGCGAGGCAAGCTTGATGGAAGGTGATAGCGGTGTTTAACTGATAGAGCGTGTATTGGTATTTAGCCGAGGTGGCTGCACGACTTCGAGAATTAGTTCAGAGCCGAGGTGTACGTATATTGTTAGTAAATGCCTACTCTGCCTGAGGGATTCATTGCGACCTTTAGTTTCTTAGTACCGCGGGTTGCGGTACTGTTGTGTATTATTTTGGAAGCCCCAAGTCTGTATATGTTAGTCTGCCTCTACGTAGAGAATAAAGGAATTATTCTAGAGTTATCCCTCGTACTTTATAATGTGCCTGGACCGTTAGAGATATAAAAAGAAAGGAAGAACCACATAATTTTTAGAGATAACCTAAGAGTTTTCATAACCTTCTACAAAGGGGCAAGATGAAACCCTCGTAGCTGATATTCTACTAATAGAAAGCTGCAAAAGAAAGGGTTATATCTTATAATTTTCCCTCTTTTATCCCGTTCTTTCATTTAGGCGAACCACAAACTGACGAGCACATAATTTTATTTATTTATTTATTTTCAAAAAGTTGATTTTTTTTCCCTTTTTGGGAATATTTCTCATTCCTCTGACTAACGGTCCATAACAATTTTTCCAGCGGTAGGTCGGAAATGATACGACCATCTGAAAGGACTGAGAATTGAACTCTCATCCCTGGACTTTGAAAACCAGGGACCTTATCAGAGGATCAGAAGAGGAGAACTGTTTTTTCCCTGTGCACAAAAGTCTGAATCAATATTTATTGAGCCGTTGAAGAGTGCCTGCTTATTCATATATATTTAAAGCTAAACTTTAAATATTTGATTACTATGGATTATAACAAGATTTTCATTGCAATATGATTTAACAGGTTTTCATTGCGATATTAACAGAAGAAAATCATGGCAGATGTAATAGTAGCGCATTTAGCATAAAACAAGCATTAATAAAGTAGCATGTACTATACATTATTATGATTTTTTCTGTTGAACATCGGATGGCATATGCTTTACACCAAGCTCTTATTTAGTCAATCTGAATAAGATACACGCCGAAATAGGTTCACCTATCAGCATATCTAAAAAATTTTCTTTTATAAAGTTAATTTATAAAACTAAAGGTCCACGCACCCATGTAGAAAATGGTGCCATAAATTGCCAGTACTAGTTTTTTAAACGAATAATGTTTTCGAGTCTGGCTTTTTATGTCTTCACTATCTTCATTACTACATTTTAATTCCTTGAGTCTGATAATCACTCTCGTCTAAATGTAGATCATTCTTAATCAATAAACATTTTCTCTCCGTTTAGAAATGATATAAAAAATCAATTGATTTGAAGGTCTTAAAAAATCAGCAACTCAATCAATTTTCTGAATGGTTGCAACATTGTACGCATTTTGAGACGTCAGATAAAATTACAACTAGGTTTGGTGAGTAGGTATCAGAACTGAAAAATAATACATTATTTTGACTACTTTTTTTATCGTGTATTTGATCTCTTGCTCGGCTTTTTCAAAAGAGAGCTGTTTTTGTAGAAGTTTTGCAAAAGAGAGCTCGAAATTCTTGAACAGAATTTTGTTTGGAATTATTAATAGGGAAAAATTTAAGATTTTCATTTTCTTACTCATCTGACTACTCTTAGTGATATTATTTTCTGTAAAACATTGCTGAAATACTGATTGGTGATATTCTAAATTATCCAGATTATATAAATAACTGCGAAGTTCAGAAGTCCAGGCGTGATGGACATCATTATATATATAATAGCCGTTGTCTCTGTATAACACTTCCGGGCTGTACTCATCTTTCAATTGAAGCCCTCAGTAAACAAACAGCCGGTTATGCTTAATTTCAATTTCAGATGCGGATCAGAATTTTTTCTTACCTAAAAACTAATATCTTCTCCATCAAATCACGTTTGTTAAGCTTATTTTTCTATAAAACATTCAGAACTAAAAAAAATTGGATGCTTTTAGCTGTATATTTAACAGTTTTTAAAAATCTGTTTACGTTTGCGATGAATTCTGAAAGTAAACAAACTTGAATGTGAATGAATCAAGTAGCTCAAGTATTCATATCGCGTAGTGAGCTGTAAAAAACTGGATGGCAGTCTACTACTCCAATCGCATGAAAAACTAAAGAAATAAAAAATAATGAAACGGTTTGCTTTTACAAGGTGTGGATTAAATGCAATATTGTTAGATAATGCGGGATATTTTTTAACTTTCATATACTTTATCCATTATGACGTCATTATTAGTATTATGACGTCAAAATGACGGGTTACCTTCTAGTAATAACATAATTTCACAGAATAAAATACAGGAATCAATTTACATTTCTCGGCATGACATTTCCAGTGCAAAAATTCTTTACTGAAGTTATAATGTAAGATTACAGATTATATATTTCATATAGACATATTAAGCATGATACCTGATAACTCCAAGTGCTTTGGTTTGATATACAGTACTTTGGACTTGTCAGTGCCCAATCGAAAATGAAGTAAGCAGAAACAATATCTTGAAGAGAAATGGAACATTACCTTATCTTTTCAAGCTGTTTCATGTATTTACCACTACTAACTTCCTGATAGAGCTTTGATTATGAAAAGGCAATAGTGACTTATTTTCATTAAGTATCATATTGGAACCTGAAACGGCTTACAAAAGAAAATTTCTGATTCAAAGGACATTACGGCTGTTTTGTACTAACCCTATTGGATTCGCTGTCCTCAATGTTAACCTATGGAGAAAATGTGTCCAAGGATTGCGACTTGGATTTAAAGATTTTTTTTAATTGTACCCGTGACAGAGAAAGAAATTTTACACCTTTGGGCATTTTTCATTTTATAAAAATGCAAATAATATTTTTTAATTTAAATTATTCGGAGAAAAATCTAGTCTAGTGTGTTTTAAATGCTCATAAATTCCTTTGGTGGACGTAATTTATAAAATAAATCCTGTTGCAATTTGCAGTAAAGTTCAGGCTATCTGAAAATACCATTTTTAATGGATTATCAGCATTTATATAGCTGTAAATAGCAGAAAATTTTCTCCATAGGTTAACATTTAGGTTGAGCGAATCTAGTAGGGTTAGTACACAGCAGCCTTAATGCAATCGAGACTGGGAAGCAAATACTGTTATCAGAAAACAAGACTTTATGCGCATTAACTACCATAAGGATTCTTGATGAATACTATATGACCTTGTAAATAGAAGAAGGCAACCTACATAATATTTGTAAGTTATCTAAACGGGTTTATAGTACATTCATTTTTAACGTTGTATGTGCGTTTTTCGAGTAGATTCCCCTACTAGAAAACACACCCACTCTTTCAACTCCTGCTCAATAAACCAGCGTTATCCATCCTTTATTTTTGAAAAAAAAGGACTCTTCACAATTCATCTTCTAACAGTAAGGTAAAAAGAAAATATTTCCCCGGGATAGGGCAGATTTTTGACGGAAAAAATCCATTAGGGCTACCCTAAGAAAAAAAGTCTGTGTTTTAATATATTTAAGTGCTATATAAGAACTTAGGAGGAGGTTAAGCGTCAGGACCTTTTCCTTGCTTCTTGGAAAGGTGGATGTTGTTGAAAAGGGAAGCCTCACGAAATTTCGTCAGCAGATGACAACTTTCAAACAACTATCTGCAAACGATAGGCCAAAGAAAATGTTAAAAATACAAAACAAAAAGAAAAGTTGTTTTTAGAGTAACGTGAGAGACTTACGAAGTAATCTGGCATTACTTCTAAAATAAAATTTACTTGAACTCTTTTCGAAATTTGTTACACTCTCAGAATATTCTTGGGTTTAAATGTTTTCTTTTCGCCATTGGCGAAAGATTTCAAAGTTTCTAAAAAATTTCGAACACTGTAAAGCATCTTACGATGAACAAGATGAATTGTTGCTAGTACTTTTCAATTTTGATAATTCTCGGAATTTCGACCTATCTCGATTTATACGAGACTGTTGAAAAAGAGAATTCTGTAAAGCATTTAATACGATAAATAATAAATATTTTTTTAATAGTAGTAGAATATAAGCAAATTCATACATCCACGTGATATAGTAGTTAGCGTCTTTTACAAAAAGGATAACCAGACTCCAAATAAAACATAGCCATCATTAGTCCTCGTTAATATTTATTCATTAGCCTATCGTTCATTAACGGACGTTCCATAGTCGGTGGCTCAAAACAAAGAAATACTGAACACTGATAGAAAATACATAAGACAAAGCAATGTTGAAAATTCATCAAAACATGAACGACTAACGTCCTCTACACTTGAAAAACACAACTAATTTCCGTCACAGCCTCGTGAGCTTCCAAAAATTGGGCTTGGGTTCAAATCCCGAGTAAGGCTTTGGCATCCCCCTGCTCTCACCTCATAGGGAGCAACGTTGGATCACCAAATATTGATCCCTTAATAAACCACCGAAAAAGATTCCACTATGTTGGCAGGGCGAATGTCTTCAAAAGTCAAGAGCCTGCAGCACTGGAAAAAATAATAAGCAAATGCGCTTTGTTTTACATATATAGCAATTATTTTCATTAGATGTCAATTTTAATTACGTCTAATGTTTAAATAATATATACTGTTTTCATTTCTATGCACTTCAGGTAAAATCTGCCCTCGTTAAAGGGACCCTTGGTGGGATGGTCTGTGTAATCCTGTAGCTAAATAAAATTTAAAATTTAAGTCCTTTCCATAACATCTAATTCATTCTTCTTCTTCTTCTTCACAAGCACAACAGCCCCCTACTGACCCTGGCTGCCTCAACCACGCGGTCCCTTCAGCGTCTTCTGTCTGCGACGACTCCTTTCCAATTTTTATCTTAAGTCTTTTTCAACGTCATTTAACCATCTAGTCGGTGTTCTACCTCTAGCTCGGGATCCCTCAGGTTTTTTAAATGTCAAGATCTTAGTGGGATTATCTTCCGAGCTTCTCCAAACATGGCCAGGCCATCTCAATCTATTACTACGGATGACTTGTGTTACATGTGATTGCCCATAATGCCTATACAGTTCAAAATTATATCTAGTTCTCCAACGTCCCTGTTCCTCCAATGGACCAAAGCTAGTACTGAGGATTTTTCTCTCAAACTTGTCTAGTGAGAGCTGCGTGTCTATGCTCAAGGTCCATGTTTCTATTGCGTAAAGTAAGACAGGTAGTGTCTCTTATAAATTGTTAATTTAGTTTTGCGACTGATAAGATTAGATCTCAATTGCCTTCTCGGCAAAGAAACATTTATTAGCCATTTTGATTCTGTTATCAATTTCTGGTCTTGGTTTATTTTTGTCGCTAATTATGTGCCAAGGTATTTAAATTCCTCAACCTTATCAAAGGTGTAACCCTTAATGCACAAAGGGTTGTTATAGTTTACCATGGAGGGTGAGAATTCCCTAAATTTATTTTTATCCTCATCGACATCTAATTCATTACTAAACTGATTCTTTCGCCTATTTTCAGTATATATTGAATACATGAATTTCAAAAACTGAATCCTTTATCTTGCAAATTAACTATATTTTAATCTGTTCATTTCGTTATTTTTTATTCAACTTTTACCACTCTGATTTAAAACAGCTTTCTTTTCTATCTTTATAGCATTCTAACATTTATTCCAAGATGATGAAGAGTATTGTTACCTTATACCCGTAAAAAAATTAATGTATTCTTTACCCTCAGGTCTTTCGAAATTTGTGCTGGAAGATTTGAATGCTGATCTACAGAATCTCTCTTTACGTTTCGACCTTACCATTCCACACATCAGGGCTTCTGGAAAATACATTATCGACGGCAAAATCATCAAAATTATTCCTCTCAGAGGAAACGGCTCATTCTGGGTGGAATCCAAGAACCTGAGCGTCGCTGCGAAAGCGTCCATGAAGAATACAGATGATAATCACTTGCAGCTGTCTGAGTTAAGTACAGTTTTATTCCTCAGATAGCATGACTTGCATCTTTTACCTTAACTAGCGAAATCAACTAGGCGCTTAGTGCTATGCATAGAAATTACCATAATGAATGAAACATATACATTTTTTGGAGCAAGGGTGTATCTACTGGCAATCCAGTGAAAACTTCTGTCACTGTTGTCTTGTATCACTGTCCCAAATCAAAGCATACGTTTTGCTAAGCCAAAAAATATTTTACCAGTTTATCTTGTTTGCAGTTCATAATTACGCGAGTTGTTTCTTTGCACATGCATGAATGAAGCCAATTTAAAATTCCATTTTAATACGGATTGTAAATGTCACATGTTTTGTTTAAACTACACTGCTGGCCACCCTAATTGCAACACCAAGAAAGACAAGAGATATCACAACAAAATTTATTTTATAGATAACATGTTGACCAAGTATCAAATGATTAAATTTATAGACTTCTGTGAAGTGTGGTTCCTGCCAAAATCAGTAGCAGGAGTAGCCGCCATTGCTGGAGATCACCGCTGCCACACGCCTCGGCATTGATTCAAAGAGACTTTGGATGAGTTCTTGGGGTACAGCAGACCAAGCAGCTTGCATACGTTGCCAAAGTTGATCTGATGTGGCAGCTGAGGATGGAATCTGGGTCAATCGTAGAGCAACCATGAACCACATGTTTTCTATCGGCGAAAGATCCGGAGAACGAGGCGGCCAGGGAAGCAATTCAATCTGGCGATTGACGAAGAACCGTTGGACAATGCGTGCCACGTGTGGTCGCGCATTATCCTGTTGAAATATGGCTGTGGGCAAGCCCTGAAGGTAAGGAAGGACAACTTGCTCCAACACATCGGAGATGTAGCGCTGGCTGTTTAAAGTACCGGCAATGCGTACTAGAGGTGTGCGAGAGTGATATCCAATACCGCCCCATACCATAATACCCGGTGCAGGACCAGTGTGGCGGTGCATAACGCAGCTGTTCAGCATCCTCTCTTCACGATGTCTCAAGACTCGAATGCGACCATCGTGGTGTTGCAGACAGAAGCGTGACTCGTCAGTAAAGACAATTTCATTCCATTCTGCCGTCCACATCCTTCTGTCATCGCACCATTGGCGGCGGAGACGTCTGTGGTTCTGCGTCAAGGGTAGACAAAGCAATGGACGTCTTGCGGACAGACCACTCTGCTGTAAACGGCGTCGAATGGTACACGCAGACACTGGATGATGCGTTACAGACTGCATGTGCTGTGCTATGGTTCGTGATGTGACTGAGCGATCCGTCATTGCCATGCGCACAATTTGTCTGTCATCACGTGAAGTGATGCGCTGAGGTGGATGCGATCGAACACGCCGGTCCGTCGTACCCTCCTGCATCCAACGATCACATATCCGCATTACAGTTGTTTGGTTTCGTCCAACAGGACTACCGATTTCCCTGAAAGGTAATACACAATCTCAGTAGGCCACTATCCTTCCTCTGTCGAACTCGGATACTTGATCAAAAGATGATCGCTGTTTTCGACGAGGCATAATTGATCGCTTTTTGAAAAAACCACAAGAAAAACACAATTGCCGAACTTGAAATCGTCGAAATCTCCAAGCCTTAAATAGCGCTTTGAAGTGGCGCCACAGGCGCGCGTGATGTGCGTCTGCGCTGAAATTCTAATCATTTGCATATCTCACCTCCGCTAATGCATGTTGTAAATTTCATGTTATTTGCATGTTTCCTTCAGGGTGTTGCATTTACAGTGGCCAGCAGTGTAATTTATTGAATAAGACAATTAAGTGAAACGCGAGTTGTTTCTTTGCACATGCATGAATGAAGCCTATTTAAAATTCCATTTTAATACGCATTGTAAATGTCACATGTTTTGTTTAAACTGATTTATTGAATAAGACAATTAAGTGAAAAGAGAATGGTTTATTAATTATATTTTACATTTAAAAAATAGGCGTAAAGAAAATACTGTTGGTCTGCTTCCTTTTTTAATAAACTACCCTTTTGTTTATTTCTCAAGATTAAAATGTCATTCTACAATTCTTTGTTATGCTATTATACGACAGCAAATGTGTTTTTATTTTTAAAGAATTAACTAATTTAAATTAAATTTTGTCTAACAAAATGACAAAGTAAGGGTTAAATTAGAAAAAGTAAGGGTAAAGAAAATGCTGTTGGCCGAAACACGAAGTAGGCATGAAGAAAATACTGCTGGTCTATTTTCGTTTTCAATAAACTATTCTTTATTTCTCAAGATTAAAATGCAGTACTACAGTTCTTTGTTATGCTATTATACGACAGCAAATGTGCTTTTATTTTTAAAGAATTAAATACTTTTAAATAAATTTTGTTTAACAAAATGTAAAAGTAAGTGTTAAATTAGCAAAAGTAAGGGTACAGAAAATACTGTTGGTCAAAATACGAAGTAGGCGTAAAGAAAATACTGTTGGTCTGCTTTCGTTTTAAATGAACTATTCTTTTGTTTATTTCTCAAGATTAAAATGCAATTCTACAATTCTTTGTTATGATATTATACGACAACAAATGGACTTTTATTTTTAAAGTATTAAATACTTTCAAATAAATTTTGTTTATTAAATTGAAAAAAGTAAGGATTAAATTAGCAAAAGTAAGGGTAAAAATAATACTGTTTCTCGAAACACAAAGTAGGCGTAATGAAAATACTGTTGGTCTTCTTTCGTTTTGAATAAACTATTCTTTTGTTTATTTCTCAAGGTTAAAATGCAATTCTACAATTATTTGCTATGCTATTATACGACAGAAAATGTGCTTTTGTTTTTAAAGAATTAACTAATTTAAATTAAATTTTTTTTAACAAAATGAAAAAGTAAGGATTAAAATTAGCATAAGGGTTCATTTGGCAATTGTGTCATAAATTCACATTATTAAAAGAAAGTTATCTATCGCATTCTGAAAATTTGCAACAAACTATGCTAACTTAAACTACTTGTTTATATAATAATTCTTCCTAAAATTACTATCTAAGAATTATGTTCGCTTTAGAAATATGTCTCAAATTTGAGGATAATCACTGTTTTAGTGGTCCATCCTCTCATTTATCTTATCACTAACTAACCTACAATTGATGAATTAAATGAAGGAGTATTTCGATTTAAAGCAAACTCTGAGCAGAAATAGTGAGCAACCACGATACAAAATTAAACCATTGATGAGATTTCTCAAATCATCTTCTCAGAAAGCAGATAATATCCTGACTGTTATACGGCACTGTAATTTCCAAATCGATCGACGTCTATCCTATGATTCAGTCCTCACAACACACAGTCATTCTGAGCAAAGTAAAAATGAGACTGCCTTTTTTTAAAAAAAAAGCCCGCCTGAGCCTATTTGCAAGTCTGAGTGATGTGTCTTGCACTTCGAAAACTTGAAAAACGTCTAGCTTTGATTGAGGGTAGGAGCTCATAAAATTATGTATGCAGTATCATATTCACTTTAATACATACTTCTCCATCAAAACTGATTTATAAGATCAGCAGTTTTATTGGCCGTAAGCTGAGAGGAAAATAATGCTTGGAAAGCGCTCTCTTGTTTGAGGTCACTTGAGCAAAGATCAGGACCATCAGGAAAAATGTTGTAACTACGTTACATAGGCCAGGCCTTCCAACGTAGGCTTGCATAGTGAATTGACCATAGAAAGATGAAAGAGATAGGTGGAAATTGGATCCGGGAGAGTGGCAGGAGAATTGGAAGTTTAAGTGGATTGAAAATGCAAAGCTCGAGGAGAGCAGTGCGGGATTAAGTGAGAAAATACTTAACAATTAAAAATTAAAAAAATAAGAGATCACTGCTTACCGAAGTAAGTAGTAAGATTACAAAAAGAATTAGGAAAATAAAAGTTAAAAATAATTAAGAACAGAGAACGACTCTAGGCCGTTTTCTGTTAGCAGGGTCGGCAAAGTCATAGTTGGCAAGATTCAATAAGAGATCATTGTCTATCGATTTATGGAAATTAATAGTTACATTTTTGAGAAAATTTGGAATAGTAAGGAGGCCAAGCTCCTCGTGGATTTCAGCATTCCTGAAATACCACGGTGCATTCACGATTTGCTGAATAGTTATATTTTGAGCAACTGTGAGCTTTTTAATATGAGAGTCTGCTGCATATGCCCATGCCGGCGCTGCGTAAGTGATGAGAGGTCTAAGGAACGATTTGTAAATGAGCATTTCATTATTGATAGATAATTTACTGTTTCGAGCAATCTTAAGCAAAGATATGGAAGGGATGGAACTTTAATGCTGTCAGCACTTTTGGAGAGCCCACATGCAACAGAACCCAGGAAAGCAGTTTACACAACGCTTACGTCACATACCTGCCTTACCTCATAGCGAATGCGCCCTCCCCACAAACATCACACGCTGGCAGAATGACAGGATGAACAGTCATGTTTTTTTTTTACCGGTCAATCGTACGAAATATTTTGTTGCATCGTACTGAAGGAAGGAAAATGCTTGTGCTTACACTGTGACTGATGTGTTTGCTTGCTGGGGATGGAAAGTGCTGTACCATCCCCCATATACCCCGTGACCCAAGTCCCTGTGACTTTGATCTCCTCCCCAAGATGAAAGAACCGCTCCGTGGATTCCACCAGAGATTCTGCAGGCTGTAGACCGCTTATTCGAAGTATCAACAGATCAAGTGCTGCCAAAGGCATCCTGCAGCGTCCAGAATTTTAGAAACGGGTGCTAAACAATGCCGGTTACTACTATAATAGGCTATAAAAATTTCACCCCTGAATCTCTTCTGTATACTTTGTACATACCTAGTGGCCACTATTAGAGTTTCATCCTATGTGCATGCTCAGAGCATTCAGCATGGACTTAGCTTTAACTCTGTAAGGTATACACAAGATTCGATTCACAAGAATCGAACTTTTGAGTGAATTAAAGAAGCTGCTTCAGATATGCTAATTTCGGCATACGCGCTTAGTATAAATACCACGCAGCGTCATTAATGGAAAAGGAGGGGAGGTTGTTAAGGTTGAAAAGGTGTTATCCTGCGCTAGTGCTTAGCGGGCCAGAAGTTTACGTGGCAGTACTGCTGGTTTGACTTACTGTTCGTGAGTATAAAAATATATTGTTCTTGAAAGCTGTGTTTATACATTCCGTACAAGTAGTACGCATGCTTATTGCTGTAAAGCCAATTATATGTGCAACGAATTCAATAAACATTGCTTCATGTATAAACTGTGTGTGGTTCAAATTCAAATAGAGAGCCACTTCAAATTATATACACCCAGGTCTGGGTAGAAGTGAGCATAGATTCTCTATAACTCTTTTTATGGGCTCCTCAGCTAGGTACAACAGATACGTACGCTAGAAGAGAAAGAACTCCAAATGCGGAATTTCTCTAAATTTTAACTGTTAGCTGACAAAGTGCAGTCATGAGCAGTCTTCAAATTTAGAAATCTTGAAGGTGAAAGCAATTCATGGAATACGCTTCTCTTGGGAAGAGTCACTTAAGGCTGCTATGTACTAACCATACTGGATTCGCTCACCTCGATGTTGACCTATGGAGAAAATGTGTCTACTATTGACAGCTACATAAATGCTCATAATCCAATAAAAATGGTATTTTCAGATAGCCTGAACTTTTCTGCACCTTGCAACAGGATTCATTTTATAAATATCGCCCACCAAATGAATTCCGGAGAGTTTAAAACACACTATACCAGAATTATCCCCCAAATAGTTTAAATTTTAAAATATTATTTGCATTTTATTTCAAGAGACGAAAAATTTGTCTACTATTTACAGCCACATAAATGCTGATAATCAAATCAGATAGCCTGAACTTTTCTCCACCTGGCAACAGGATTTATTTTATAGATTTCGTTCACCAAAGGAACTTATGAACGTTTCAAATGCACTATACTAGATTTTTTTCCCTCGAATAACTTATATTATTTGCATTTTTTTAAATAAAAAAATGCCTCAAGGTGTAAAATTCTTTTCTCTATTACTGAGTATAATTTTAAAAAATCTTTCAATCCTAGTCGGCAATTCTTGGGCACATTTTTTTCCATAGGTTAAGAGAATAGTGGACATTACAAAGCGAATTTTGAAATTTTTACCTCAGAGATATGAAATTTTGCATATATATTCATTAATAAATATATCATACACTTAAAAAATTTTTATAAATATTTTAATTTTTTTTACATTTTAAAAATTTAAATTATTATTATATTTTAAAACTGCTCCTTGCGATCCAATTTTTAAGTCCCCCCCCTTAATTTTTAATTTATATTGCTTATAAATGCATTTTGAACAGAGTTATGTATTACTTTAAGCTTTCGTTGAATAGTTAAGTATTAGGAAATATTTTTATGCTTGTATTCTGAATTTTCGTGAAATTTTTGTACTTTTCTACACCTAAGTTAAACTTTGATAATCTGAATGATCTCCAAACTTGAAATGGATACATAACTTTATTTTGATGTGTTAGATTACTCTGTATGAAAACTTTTATAAAATTACGTCAAAAATTATGACGAAAGGAGCATTTCAAAGACTTGCAATTCTGGAAATTACACCTTTTGAGAAAACGCCGTTTTAATTTTTTTTTTCACCTACCTTTAATATTTACTTTTCTAAAGCCACCAACTTTTCATTTTAACTTTAAACTACATAATTTAAATGCATTTTATTCCAATATTTACATATTTTTAAAATATTAATGCACCAAAAGTATTTCAATTTTTTGTTCGATTTTTGGTAATTTGAAAGTGCACTATCCACTTAACATTGAGGTTGGCGAATCCAATAGGGTTAGTACACAGCAGTCTTAAGAGCATGCTTTGATAAATCTGAATACTTCAAATTCATTGAAATAGTTTGTTTCATTGAACGAAATATGCTGTGAATATAAAGCATTACGAAATATAAAGCATTTTCGACAGAATATATAAGAAGAAATTAAAATTACTAAGCTTTGGTGTATAATGACAGATTTTTCAGTCTTTACAGTACACTTACAAAGTCCGATTATTGAAAAACAAGGTTTTTCTAAGAAATAGATCAACACATTTCAGTTTATTACTTTCGGGTTCTTTTATTACTTTTATTGACGTTATTCACGAAAAACAAAAATTTGAGATCATTTCCTTGGAACTACTAAATACGAGTGACATTTAGCCCGTCTGCACACGGAGCAACTCAAAAGAAACTGATAACTGACTCAAATCACAAACCAGTCCGTGATGAGTCATAACCTATGTAATTGAATGGAGCCACGCACACGGCGCAACTGGTTACAAACCCGTCCGACGGGTATTCAATTACATAGGTTATGACTCATCACGGACTGGTTTGTGATTTGAGTCAGTTATCAGTTTCTTTTGAGTTGCTCCGTGTGCAGACGGGCTAAGAGTTAAGAAAAGTTGTAAATATCATACTTTAAAGTTCAATTTCAAAATTTACATTATAAAGTTAAAAATTTCTTATACTTTATGATATAAACTTTTATTTTTGGGTGACAGACGTGTCTTCCGAAAATTTACGAGATTTATGAGTAATCCAAGCGTATAGTGCGCGAACATTTTAAGGCAGCTATTCTGTTCCATGATAATCTGAAAACATTCTCTTGATCAATAAATTCCAGACGGTTGCAGAACTCGACGTGCAGAGACAAGAATATTTTGTAACAGTTTATGTTACATTAAAGAATGTAGATTTGGAATATTTTCTAGATTGGCTAAATAAACTAAATCCTGTTGAATACTTTTAATGAATTGTATTACTAAAATTTCAATATTCAAATAATTTTCATGCAATACTTTTTGAAGTCTGGGAATTTCAATTCTGTTATTGCGTAATGAAATAATTATTTAGATATTAGACCTTTATGCATATCCCATGCAATACGTTTATTCAAGGGACTTTGTAAATATGATTATTAGATAGCCAGGTGACATAAAGATGATATCTGTGTTTGCAGTGAAAATGGTGTTAAGACTGCTATGTACAAAGAAAAAAAATCGTATTTCCCTTTTCCTCTTCTTGCAGACTCATGGAAGGAGTCCAGTTGACAGTTCGAGAATTCCACCCCCCTTAGGATTGACATTTTGAGGGATTGTAATGGCTCTCTCTCTATAGGGGGTTAAGCGCTTCCCCCCAATTTTTTATTTAAAATTTAGTTTTGTCAACTATTTACAGGTACATAAATGCTGATAATCAAATAACATTAGTATTGTCAGATAGCCTGAACTTTTCTGCAAAGCGCTACAGGATTCATTTTATAAAGTTCGTCCACCGAAGGAATTTATGAGCGTTTAAAACACACTATACCGGATTTTCCCCGAATAATTTTAATTTTAAAATATTAATTTCATTTTTTAAAAAAACGAAAAATGTACACAACTGTAAAATTTCTTTCTCTATGACGGAGTACAATTTTTTTTAAAAATATTTGAATCGAAGTCGGCACAATTCGAATCCGGGGACAATTTTCTCCATAGGTTAACATTGAGGTGAGCGAATCCAATGGGGTTAGTACATAGTAGTATTAAGTCCAAAATGGGCTAAAATGAGTTATCAAACCAGGCATGTTTGAAAAATCAAGGGCTACTTCAGGGTACGGAAAGCTAAGTCCAATTCCGCTAAATATTTTTATTCATCAGGGAAATTTTGGGATATGTGAAACAAAACACAAACATGTTAAAGGGGTTATATCCCAATCAAAGAATTAACACTCTTTACTCAACAAAAATAAAATTGGAAAAATTAACTTTTTTAAAAATAATTAAAAATTAAACTTAAAAAAAACTGACTTTACAAAAGGCGGTTTATTTTTCAATCCCGTGTTTCTCAAAACTACGATTTTGGATTTGACTATCTTTACACTGCAAACACAGATATATCTACAACATACATACTATATGACATATAGGTAAACATGTCAATGGCTTGTATTAGGTATAAGTTGTTTTTATGATGGATCTGGAGAACAGTGGCTACCGCAGCTAAAGAATGTCACTCGATGACCATTTGCGGAAAACCAAATGGCATGTATTTTGGTAAAAACATATAAAGTCATTTAGTGCTTGGCTCTAAAGGACTGCAAATTTTGCGACTACGCGTAATTTATAAGAAAAAGTACCTTATTTAAATTTTTTTTCATTATCCACACATTATAAGAAACCTATCTATTTAAGGTACTATGCATTTCATTTCATCATAATTCCAGAGCAAATTTCCAAGAAAGCCAGAAATATTCTTCGTATAATCACAAATTAAATCATATGTTTTATTACATAATTTGGCAACTCTTTAAAGCAAGAAATAAAACACAAAACCAAAACATTCATCTTGTCCTAAAAAAAATATATATATAGGACAACATCAAAATTGAGATTTCTCGTTCAAAACGGGCACACACGCCCATACCTTTTCGGATAGAATATGTTTATATATGGATACGCTTCGTTTTTCCATCGTTCTTCAGCCGCATATTTCTATGAAAGCCAACCTCCCTAAACCGTCGGTGAAGGTAAACACTTCATATTAACAAAGTAAATGTTAAAGATTCCGATTTAATAGCGTTTCCTACTCAATATAAAATGGATAACAGATAAAAATGTCCATAGTTAACAAAAGAGAAAGTTTACGTAAATTATTATCATGTTTCTAGATTATTAATGAGAGAACAAAAGACTAGACTTCAAAGTATTATTCATGAATAACGATTTGATGTAATTGTAACTTTCTTAAATTAACGATAAATATGGATATAGTCGCAGAGTATAAGAATTAATATAAAACTCGTGAACAATAAATATAACGTGACTCGTGAACAATTAATATAACGTATTTCGTGAACAATTAATATAAACTCCTGAACAATTAATATAAAACTCGTGAAATAAGATTTTTCTACGAAATAGATCAACACATTTCAATGTGTTACTTTCGATACCTTTCGAGACATAGAATATTTTTCAATAATTAATATTTACGTTTCCGCCTCCATTTAAAAGTTATTTTTTTTTAACTTTCTCATAGGGATTTCGATGTGGATATGGATTTCGACAAGGTAGAAATATACTTGGAAAATTTCCTAGGTGGTGGACGCTGGACAGAAGTTCTGTTGAAAATTCTCAACGATATTAGCAAGGATCTGTTCCGAAAATGTTTACCGCTTCTCAAGGTAATAAATTCATTATGGAAATACTTATAAACTTATTTTGGTACTAACGATTAAAATTTTAAAATTTATTAAGCCATGCCATGTTATTAAAATAATCTAATTTTGTACACTGTAAAGCTGAAATGGTGTCTCAGGTTTAAAATGCTACCTGTTCCTGAATGTAATTTTTCTGGCTAGCGGTTTACTTGTTTTGCGTATGACACTTTTATTACTTAAATGATTTTTACTATTTTATATTAACACTTCCATTTTTGCAATATGCTCAAAAAAAGCCTTTCACGTTTACAGTGTAGAGGATAAAAAAACTGCCTGTCTATAATAAAACAGTCTTAGAGTACAAATAAAACTGGCTTCCTTCACTATTCATCTTTTTATACTTAAAGTCTCCAATTAAAGTGTTAGTAAAGGTACACAGAATGGTAAAGTCTATAAAATGATGAAAATTTGTTTTATTTTCCCAGAAAACTTGTTTACGGGGAGTTATTTTTTTCCTTTTTTTAATTATGTACCTTTGAGGAAGCTAATTTATATCATAATACTAGTTTTAAAACTCGTACTTCCCTACGGAGTACATTCAAATTAAATACAACGGTCCATGTACGCAATCCATTCATATATATATATATATATATATATATATATATATATATATATATATATATATATATATATATATATATATATATATATATATATATAATATATATATATATATATATATATATATATATATATATATATATATATATATATATATAATATATATATATATTATATATATATATATATATATATATATATATATATATATACAATAAATACAACGATCAATGTATGCAATTGATGTAAAGAAAAAGAGAAAAAATATTTATAAAAAAATCGTATCGGATATTTTTACAGACAAAATAATGTAGAATAAAGTATTCAAATTAAATCTAATAGAGCATACTAAAGAATAATATAGTACAGTTTGAGAACCATTTCTTTTACTGTATTTTATTTATTTTATTTGTTTTTTGGCTAATGTCCAATCGTCTGCCGCATTAGCAAGAAAATTATATATATATATATATATATATATATATATATATATATATATATATATATATATATATATATATATATATATATATATATATATATATACTTGCCTATTTCGTTGTTATGCACGTGACGCAAAATTAATTTAAAGTATCGCAAAAACAAACGAAACCACATGATCAGCATTTAATAAATTAAATTCTAAAAATTAATCTTTAAAATTTCACCAAAAATCAGAAAATGGAGGTCAAGATTCGAAAAAGATTGCATTTTAAAGAAATTTTTATGATCTTTCTCGTGATATGAATTTTGTAACCCTCGAAGTATTATTTTAAATGCAAACTTTAAAGAATGTTACAAAAAAAAACTTAATAATTTAATTTAAAAATATCTAAGAAGAATTTTTCAAGAATCTTTCTTAATGCACCTCTACACTATAAGAAGAATCGCAATGCAAACCTTCAGCCCTTTAGGTTCAGCGGTTTGGTCTGTACGTTATATGTCAATCAGTCAGTCAGTCAATCAGTCAGTCAGTTACGGAACTGTTATATATATAGAGACTAGCTGAAAACTCGCGCTTCGCTACGGAGTACATTCAAATTAAATGCAACGGTCAATGTATGCAATTAATGCCAAAAAAATAAATATATATATTTATAATAAATGCGACGATAAATGTATACAATTGATGTAAAATATATATCTATCTATATATTTATAAAAAAATCGTAAGGGATATTTATTTTTTTTTGATAATATCCAATCGTCTGCTGCAGTAGAAAGAAAAAAAATATTTTTTTGTCTATTTAGTTGTTATGCATGTGACGATAAATTTATTTAAATTATCAGAAAAAGAAATCACGTGATCAACATTTAATAAATTAAATTCTAAAAATTAATCTTTAAAAATTCACCAAAAATCAGAAAATGGAGGTAAAGATTCGAAAAAGATCTCATTTTAAAGGAATTTTTATGATCTTTCTTGTGATATAAATTTTATAACCCTCAATGTTTTATTTTAAATGCAAACGTAAAAAAAGTTTAAAAAACAGCTTAAAAATTTTATTTTAAAAAAATCTAAGAAGAATTTTTGAAAAATCTTTCTTAGTGCACCCCTACACTATTAGAAGAATCGCCATGCAAAATTTCAGCCCTTTAGGTCCAGCGGTTTGGTCTGTGCGTTGTATGTCAGTCAGTCAGTCAGTCAGTGAATGAATGAGTCAGTTACGGAACTGTTTTATATATATAGATAGATAAAGGAATTGGAAAAATATGCCTCATCTATTTCTTTATCGGTACAATGACCTTCTGAGAGCTGTTTCACTTCTTAAATATTGAACAGTTTCTTTACTCTCATTCAGAGTTCTGTAATAAATTAGACACTCTTTAACCTTGTAGTCGTGTCAGACATACTACGTCAGATTTACTGACTGTCAACTATCCCGACATAATATCATCTTCCTTAAGAAACCTCATATTCTTCCTGTTCTAAGAAAGACTGGGGAGGTATCGGAAGTGGGTAAAAATTACTTTTTTCTTCTATCCATTATTTGTTGAGTATCAATGTTATAAGGGGGAAATCTTCCATACATTCTTTATCACATTTTTTACATGTTTTTATTAACTCGCTTTCTTGTTTGTTTGTGTGTTTGTGTGTTTGTCCCTTACAAATCTTGCAATCGATTTTTAACTAACTTCCCGACTAGCTAGACATTTGAAACTTTTAGAATAGCTGAGAACACGATGACAATGCATTCTTTTGATACTTTTAGCCATCTTTAAGCAGTATTGAATTCATTTTCAGTTAATTCTGTTTTGTAGACTGGTGCAACCATCTATCCCTCGGGACGGGAACGAAAAGTTAAACGCAAGTTAACTTCTAATTAACTTCATTTTCTTTCAAGTTGGTGGGATAATTCATCAAAAAAATTTTAAAAAGTATTTATTAAAACATAGAATTGTCAAGTCTATATGATTCAACAGAAAATTTAAAAACGTGGTATATAAAAAGTTCTTTTTATCTTGCAATTATTAAAATTTTAAACAATGAAATTGACTTGTTGAATTGTTAACAATGAAGTCCGATTTAGTCATACCATGTCATACCTTACCAAGTTTCTCAATTTATATTTTTTTTGCGTATCAACTGTCACGCCACCGTTTTCACTGCATCACCATTGAATGTAAATATCATGCATATTTCTTTTTTTCCAAAAATTTACAATTTTGACCTTAACTATTTTATTTTCTGTTGTATTCAAATTAATAACACTTAGTAAATTCTTTACTTTAACTTATTGCCATTTCACTGCCTTTATCAACCATTTCGCATCTTCTGTTTTGCCCTCATTAAATGAGGCGGGGAAAGGCAAAGTGGTAAATCAAGTGGTGTAAGTCTAAAGCGTTTTACTGCAAAATCTACAAAAAATTCTACTATAAATTGAACAAATCATAATTCATAATAATTATTTTAATATTGCAAATAATAATTATTTGCAATTCCACTATAAACTGAACACGGAGATTACATTTTTGCCCTCAAATAAAATAAAGTTAAAAATGGAACTTACACCACTTTGCCTTTCACCGCCTCAAATATTAATGTCATATTTTAATCCTTCCTTCTTTGTTGAATTATCACTAGAATGAACTGCACGCAGTTCATTTTTAATTCACAGTTCTACCATGTCTGCATAACTTGAACTCATTATAATTTATTGACCCTATTAACTCTCTCGTATCATTTTAAAGAATCTAAATCTAATAATGATTTCATACTCATCTCGAATTCATAACTATAAAATAGGTTGCACACCGTTATGTGATCCAAACCACTGAAATATAATAGCAGTAATTTATTTACTAGATGTAGGAAAGAGAAATATTTTTCTCTCATTAAAATAATATCGAGAGTTTGATAGAGGTTAGAGTTTAGTAATTTCAAAGTACATTACACTCTAGTAAAATGCGAGTTCCTATAACGCGAATTCATACAACGCGTTCCAAAAAATGCGATGACTTCATTCGCATAACTCGATTTCCGTACAACGCGCTATAGAATAAAATGCTGGAATTCCCCTTTTAAACACTGTACATACATTTATTTTTATGTTCACGGAGTTTTCAATGATTTTTATGAAGCAGTTAACATATGCCATTTTAGATATAGCCGTGAAAACAAAGTTTAACGGGATATGTACAGTGGAATCTCGATCTATCGTTTTTCAAGGGAACGACTGAACTGAACGATAAATGCGGTAAGACGATAGATGCGGGCACATAACAAAGTAATAAGATCGTTAGGACTGGGGGAAGTAAACGACACATACGGGAAAACGAATATATATATATATATATATATATATATATATATATATATATATATATATATATATATATATATATATATATATGTATATATATATATATGTATATATGTATATATATATATATATATATATATATATATATATATATATATATATATATATATATATATATGTATGTATATATATATATATATGTATATATATGTATATATATATATATATATATATATATATATATATATATATATATATATATATATGCATGTATGTCTGTATGTATGTATATATATAAGGGTGGAGCGCTCGTATATGGAAAAAAAATTCAAATTTTCAATTTTAATAGTGATCAAAGTTATACCTACCTGTAGAGGAACAAAAAATGTATTACAATTTTTTTTTAATGTTTTTCTTTTACCCGCGCATTTACTTTGAAAATTTACACTTTGCTGGCATGCAGATGAAACTTGAACGAGGATACTGTTCTAAATTCTGTATAAACTGTTAGTTATTAAGAATAACACGACTCACAAGGAGCAATGTATTACTAATTTAATAAAAAAGCTTCACTTAAAACATAAAACACATATAACACTAGTCAAATGATATATTAAAATCACGTTTAGTGTCGAATTTGGGCATCAATTTTCTTGACTCCATTTTGGAATTCATAAGACCTTTCTGGACTTTTTATCCCATACCTGCATAGAAACCTCCGTTAGTGTCTTTAATGAACGTTCTACGGCTTGGGTATTATATGGAAATCTTAGAAAAGGTATCTTTACACTTCCTTTTGTTTGCACCATCGAGAATTAATCTTCGTCCTTGACGTCTTTAGGAATGGGAGGTTGGAAATACGTATGTTGCCAATCTATAAGGTCTATGTATGATTTGGGATTAAGTTTCATTTCAGGGACATCAAAAACACGAGGAAACTTTCCACGATGAATAGCGTGTCCTGCTTTTAAGATTTTCTAGCAGCAAGTTCACGAATGTGTTTTACAGGATCTGAGAGCATCGATAATAGAACGTTCTCAGGATGCGCAAAGAAACTGTTCCGATCAATGACAGGATCAAGTACTTCTTTTTTCATGAGGTGGAAGGTATCGGGAATCTGAAACCAATTTCCAAAAATGTCTAGCCCCATCTTTTCATGACGGATGGATTTTAATTTTGAACCAAACAGGGGCATAAACTCTAACAGCAAACGTGGCAAGATGTTTAAGAACTTCAGAAAGTTTTTTCGTCGAAATATATAGTCTTAATATCCTGTTGGCTTTCTTTAACCATCGAGCATGCGGCATTTTTCCTGGAGCTCTGTTTGCAAGATCGGAAGAACACTCGCCACTAATTACAGCTAATGCAATATCATACAAATAACGTTGATCCGAACTCAGATCACTGATTATATCCGACTGAATATCCGGCAGCACGCTCTCTGTCTTTTCACACCGTACAACCTGATTGTTTTCACATTTTTCTAGTAATCTTCCAATAATACCAGAATAGTAAGTAATCCCAGTAGTTTCGCCATCTATGTATGAAAACAGGTGTCTTAAAGGCAATTCATTCGTGTGTAAAAGGCAAATGATCCATTGAAAAGGTTGATTCAAACGTTTTTCTAACAACCGTATAACAGCACTGTTTTTCCCTGCATTTGTAATTGTTCCATTACAACGAACAGCTACAGTTTCTCTCAATGAAATGTTTTCAGAAGAAAACAAGCCACATACAGCAAGTTCTACACTCTTAGCCATCCCAGTACTTGGGACAGCGTAGCAGACATGAATAGAGTCTGGTACCTTGATAACTGAAATATGTTCTACGATCACTTGGCGGTATTTTTGACACCCTTTTTCACAATCGTTAAAACTTTATAATTTCTGCCGTCAAAGAATAAAGCTGGAACACTGAAAACTCGATGTTTAGCTAATATTTCTGAGCGTTCGATCTGTCTATTATTTCGACATCTGATTTAATGTCATGAAGCACTGCCGACGCGCTTCCTGCACCAGCTCTATCAGATAGGCCATATCGGTCACATGTCTTTGACAAAGACGGCAAGCTGAGATTTGACATTTACTGGGGCGCTTGGAGCTTTGAAGAACACGGTTCTAAATTATCGCCTATATCAATTGTATTTTCTGACTTGTCCGATATAACAGAGCTTCGTAGAGAAAGTTCTGTATTCTTGCGTTTCTTTCTATTTGTCACAGAAGCATAATAGAGGTCTAACTTTCTATTTCTATCATTTCGTTGTTCTATTTTTTTTCATTTTAGAAAAGTCTATACCACCAATAATAACTTTTTTTCAGTCCTCTGATCAGTGAAAAAAGTTTGTTCTTCTTTTGCTATGTTTGTTCCTTTTGGACACTGACATTGTAGAAATCTTTGCACTTACAAGAACAGATACCAAATAGTTTGTTACTACTAATGTGTAAATCATCTTTTTTATAGCCAGTCAATCGTTTCCAATATTTTGTCAAATTTTTGCATTTTGAATGGTAAATTGTTATCAACTATATAATACGGATTTGGGATACGATTGGAATTGAAGATTTTTGCCATATAGTTTCGATTCTCACCGCAACAATTTCCGCAATATGTAAAACAGCTTGCTCCCTTTGAGCCAATTTAAGATTTAGCTGAAATCTTACAAAACTATAAAATTTCATGACCTCCTTATACGTAGGTAACGTATTACTTTTCACCTCTTCAGTGCTGCCGAAAATACAACTAGAAGTTTTTCTTGTTTTATCCATATTCAACTCTGTAACAATTAACAAACGAAACTCTAGATACGACCGAACCGTGAACAATAATAGCGGCAAGTCACTGATTCTGATCAAAGAAGTGTATATTGCTCGTGTACTTGCACATGCGTATGGGCAGAGGAGTAATAACCGGACAAAAATATTTTTAATTTCACTCCATCACACCTATAGGGTATCAAAAAAAAACGGTTCGTTAGCTGCTTAATTAATTCTTGTTTCCTCGCTCTTTCTCGGTTACAAATGATATAAAGAGAAATTTGATCAGATTTTGAGAAATTCAAATCAAATGTGTGTGTAGGAAAACTCAAAATAAATTTAAAATATTTTAAGATACACTTTTAGAACGGTTGGGTCAAATTATTTTCGCTATTAAGAAATAATTTGGCAAAATTGGATTTTTCGCTCCACCATAATATATATATATATATATATATATATATATATATTAATTAATTACGTAATAATAGTCACTCTAACATTTTACATTAACATCATTCGTTTTATACTAGATTTTTACACGTACAACACTATTTCGTATAAAGCGATTTCATAGAATGCGTAACATATTAATCGCGTTATACGGGAGCCTACTGTAATATTCCTAATTTTTTAATTGTATTTACTTAATATAATTACATTAAATAGCACTAAATTACTTAGTAACATTACATTAAATCACATTAAAAATACTTAATAACACTAAATTGAATTACATTAAATCGCTTAATAACATTATATTAAAAATGGTCGTCGCGTTTCTGGTAATATTTTTTAACAACTACCACTTCTCTTGCCCTTCAGAAATATTCTGTCCTGCGCAGAAATCATAAAAATGCCGTTCTATTCTCAGAATTCGTAATGTAAAGAAATTTAAAACACAATATACTCCTGGATATTTATTTCTATCACATCCTGAACGCATTTCAAAGGGATGAAAGAGAGACTGGCAGATCACAGATGAGCAAAAATTTTGCCTTTTGAAACTTTATATTTTCCGTCAAATATAACTTTTGAATAGAAAGTAATGTATCACTGGAATAGCAACTGAAAAGGAGAGTCAGGCATATGCAGGTTTCTATCGAAAATGAACTATTCCCGGAAATTACTTCTGGTTTCTACACTTAATACGCGAAATCCTTTTTTTTTTTAATGCTTAAAATATCATATCGAATATTATGACTTTTTAGACAGAAGCTTCTGTCTTTCACATTGATAGTAGTTTTTTATGTGAACAACATATAGAAAATCACTAAAAAGTGCTTTATAAAATCGATACATGAAAATACACTTTTTCTTGCTGCAGTTGCTGTTAAAATATGATCTTAATATTTTTGCTGAAAAGGAGAACTAAATATATGCAAGTTTTTATCAGAAATTGACTTTCCCTGGAAATTACTTATGGCTTATCCACTTGATACGGGATATGAGGGATATTTAATACACAAAAGATATATATTTAATATTAATGACCTATAAGTAAGGGTACGTAAATTTCGCATAAAAAATATCGAAGTTTCGCAAAAAAAAATTACAATATATAAAATTTCGCCTTTATTCGCCAAATCTCCTATAACACGCTCTCCTTGTAACGTGTTTTTCGTACAAGAACATTCCAACAACTCAAATGGCTCGAAAAATTTATCTATTGCGGCACCTACTTGATGTGTTAAATTTTTTAGTTGACATTTATGAGGCATTCCTCTGTTTATCAATTCCAGTTATCAGGGAATTTCCCTAACTATTCATCGCCATTTATATTAAAAATTTTTGTTTATTAACCGTATCAGTCACAACTTGATGCTTTGAGATTGCAGTTTTTATATAGGTTTGAATAGGTCTCATTTATGTACAATTTATTTATTTCTGAGATTTTTGCATAACGCGGTAAGAATTCATTTAATTTGTATCACTTCTGAGTTTCATATAACGCTGCAGTGGTTTCCATTGTAACGTTTCCCCATGGTGTCAGCCGACACTCTAGGTAGCGTATCACAGGTTACGTGAAAGAATTTAACAGCCAACTAAACAGCATAGAATTAAATTGATATGTCACTTTAGTCGAGTGTTCTTGATTATATGTACACGATTAGGTCGTGATTATAGGGACTTAAAATGTACACAGATGGTCGCCACTTGAGTCCGCACACACACAATTTAGGAATAGAAGTCTCGATGCACCGCCACTGCAGGTCTTCCTCGGGTATTCAGGCTCGAATGCTGGAATCACTGTCCGGGAAAAATTCCGTTCGTTGAAGTCAGACGAATGAGTTTACGTTCGTGCTCCCCGACTGAACAATTCGAAAATATAGCTATTAGCTCTCTGGCTATCTAAGCACTGGCTCTACTACTTGGGACCGATGTCTCGTGATTTCCGAGAGGAGAATCTCTCTCCTTTCACAACCGGGTTATTCTAATTTTAAACCCTGAAGATCACCACAGAGCAGCAGGTGGCTCGCCTCACACTGTCTTTCAACATCGAAGCTCAAAGCTCCAAGAAAATCGAAGAAGATCAATCTGTACTTTCTCTCTAAGAACGAAACCTGAAGACTCGTTAGCAGAAACTAGAAGAGCTCCGAAGACTCTACAGATGAGCTCCTAGAAAAATGAAGACGCTAAGCGAGAGCCCCCAAAAATCTCTTGCGTCCTCTTTTATCAGTTTTTCCCCTAGCGGGACATTTTAATCTCCGCGCTCCTGAAACTCTCTTCCTATTGGCCCTCCTGGGGGTCTCGGATGCAACATAACGATCATTTTCATATCGATACAATATCGGAAAATCTTCTATCGACTTCGTCATGGGGCGGAGTTCTTTTTATCTTATAATGTCAAACTCGCAGACAGTCAGGAGCCAGGCATTGTTCATCTGCTGCTTCATCTGCTTAAAGATCAGCTGTTTCGATTGTAAATTGCTCGACCCCTGCATGGGACAAAATTTCTGAGAGGTGAAAGGTTTTAAAGTCCCCTCTCTGAATTTTTAACTAATGGTTTTTCGGGCCGTGAGGCTGAAATTCCCCACCATATAACACGGCAAAAATTAATCTGATTTGTCTTATTTCTATGTTTCTTATAACGCGGTGTCCATAGAACATTTCCTAATATGAATTAATTCTGAGTTTCTTATAACAGGGTTTCCATATAACGCGGTATGAATTAATCGCGTTATAGGAGACTTAAGTGTATACCATTCAGACATATACTTTATAAAATAGATACTCGAAAAATACGTCTTTTGTTGCTGCTGTTGTTAAGCATGATTTTCACATTTCTTTTGGAGAGAAGAATCAGATTGATGGAGGTTTTTAAAGGAAATTGACCGTTCCCAGATACTTCTGGCTTATTGTTGTTCCTAATCCCCCCCCGGCCGGATGTGCCAGACAAGGTCCATATAGGCCTCGGGCTGAGTAGTGCGGCTCCAGTTTGTAATAGCACCACAAGGGTCGGAGTCTGACTAGTCGGTGGCTAGGTGCCACCACAATTTTGACCGAGGACCGCCAGGGACGACATCTGGGGGGATCGTACCTTCCCCACCCACTGACCTCATAGAAGGTCTTCCCGGTCTATGGATTTAACATGCCCATATCCGGCATAGACACGAAGGTACAGTTAAACCTCTTTTATCCGGCCCTCGTTGATCCGGATATCCGGATAATCCGGAATTGGATATCAGATTTGCAGACATTATTTTTATTTAATGTTCGCATTAGATAATAACTTTTAACTATGATAGCAAGAACGTAACTACAAGTACGCCAAATATTCGCTTTTTAGTTTGATTCAATGTATAGTTCCTGCATAGAATGTACAATAAATTATGGTAATAAAATGCTTTTTGTTGAGTTTAAGAAAGCTTTACTAGACATACCAATTCTTTGTTAAGAAATGATGTGAAAGGTATTTCTATATTTTTTGTCTTCTAAACAATACTATGTAATTTTGTTACAAAACATAGTTTTTATCGTAATCAACGGTTAAGTCTGCTAAGTTAAGGATTTTCTTTTATGCTTATCACCCATATTACCCGGATTTTCGATTGTTTGGATTGCCTATGGTCCCAGTTAGTCCGGATAAACGAGGTTTTACTGTATGAATCGGTGCTTGTCAGGATTCGATTCGATCACCCTCAGTACAGTCAGCCGACGTGCTACTGAATAGTCTACCAGGGGCCCACTTCTGGCTTATACCCTTTAATACGTGAAATCGGAGTCTTTAAAATCTCAAAAAATTACCTAGAATATTAATTACCTAGGACACAGAAATTTAGCTATCTTTCACCGTTAAAATAGTTTTCCATTGGACATAGACATGGTAAACAATTCAGAAATATGGTTTATAAAATCGATACACTAAAACCCACTGTTTGATATTATTGTTAATTAAACAGGATTTCATATTTCTGCTGAAAAGAAGAATCCGATTTATACAAGTTTTTTTTTTCTGGAAATTGACCTTTCCCAGAAATTATCATACTTCTGTATTACCCACTTGATATATTAATGCAGAGTTTTTGAAAGCACAAAAAGTTATATATGATCCTAATGACCTTTAAGACAGAAATTCAGCTTTTTTTACCTTTAAAGTAGTTTTTCACGAGAATAAGACGTAGAAAACTATTCGTAAATATGCATTATAAAATCGATACATGAATAACACGATTTTGTTATTATTGTTGTTAAACAGGATTTTAATATTTCTGCTGAAAAGAAGAATCCGATTGATGCAAGTTTTTTTTTCCAGAAATTAATCTTTCCTAGAAATTACTTGTGTATTATCCACTTTATATGGGAATACAGAGTTTTGGAAAGCACAAAAAATTATATATAATGCTAATAACCTATAAGACAGAAATTGCGCTTCATTACCTTTAAAGTAGTTTTTCACGAGAATAAGACGTAGAAAACTGTTCGTAAATATGCTTTATAAAATTGATACATGAATAACACGTTTTTTTTTGCTATTATTGTTGTTAAACAGGATTCTAATATTTCTACTGAAAAGACGAATCCGGTTGATGTAAGATTTTTCCGGTTGATTGTAAGAAATTGACCTCTCCCAGAAATTATTTCTGGTTTAGTTACTAAATGTATAAAATCGAAGTTTTTTAAAGCTCAAAAATTTTTATAGAATTAATAACCTAGATACCAGAAGTTGAATTTATCTCTTTTCCCTTTAAAGTAAATTTTCATTTGAATAGCATGTAGAAAACCATTCAAAAATATGCCTTATAAAACAGGTACATGATAAACACCTTTTTTGTACTTTAAAAACATGATTTTATTGTCTCTGCTAAAAGACTCAGAATGATGCAGGTTTTTAACCGAAATTGGCCTTTCTCAGAAATTATATCTCGCTTAACGACTGAATACGTGAAATCAGGCTTGTTAAAAGTTTAAAAAATTACACAGAATATTGATGACCTAGAAAACAGAAACTGGGTTTCTTTTTTTCACATTTAAAGTAGTTTTCATATGAACAGCATGTAGAAAACCTTTCAAAAGTATGATCTATGAAATAAGTACATGAAAAGCTCCTTTTTGTTTTTGATATATATATATATATATATATATATATATATATATAACTATATATATAACTATATATATATATATATATATATATATATATATATATATGTATGTATATATATATATATATATATATATATAACTATATATATATATATATATATATATATATATATATATATATATATATATATATGTATGTATGTATGTATGTATGTATGTATGTATGTATGTATGTATTTATATGCATGTGTATATATATGAAATGTCCGGATGGACATCTCATGAAAATGTAGCTTACATCGTGGCTGAAAAATAATAAAATCAGCTTCAGGAACAAACTAATCTATTAAACAGTAAAGCAACACCTCTTACTCGCTTCCAGGCAGTCCAGCGTCTCTTGCAAAGAGCGCCAAAAAAGAATTAGGTCAGAGAGGTTGCCAGAATTGGCGGAGGAAGATAGTATGTGGGAAGGCGAAGCGTTTACGCCAAGACAATAAGGAGGGGTTACCAGGACAGAGAGGAAATACAGAATGGGCGATTTTAAGTAGTTAGTAATATTATCACATATATATATATATGTATGTATATATATATATATATATATATATATATATATATATATATATATATATATATATATATATATATATTTGTCTAGCATTTCTTAAACTTCAAAAGAAATAGGTCACTGTCAGAAAGTTTAGAGGGTAAAATATTCAAAGATCTTTATTCAGAGCACGAAGTTGAATGTTCGATTTTCAAACAAGAATATTATAGCCACCATATACATGGTGCGGCAGAATGGACTTCAGCAATTCTGGAGGTCACGGGTAAGGGAGTGTTTGGGAGTAGTGCAGCGCGGGAAGTGGCAACATTTGGGGCGGATTTTCTAGTTGTCCGTAGACACCCTGAGTTGGTCCGGTGAACATCAGGGTTTCGTTATAGAGGAGTTTTTTAAAATGAATAGCTCCGTAACCTCGGCACAGACGGCACTTAGGTCGCTCTTCGGGCTCTATGCAAATGATAATGTTCATAATCGAAAAACTATCCTGCGATGGATTTCAAAAGGGAGAGCAAGTGGATCTGCATTACCAAGGAAACCAAGTGGTCATCCTCGGAAGATTAGAATACCTGAAAATGTACAATCAGTCCGTTAGTCAGCTATACGTGAGGAAGTTGCCACCATTTTCCCGGAGATGACCAACAGAGTGATGGAAACTACGACAGTGCATCGGAAATAACAGGCGCCACCTGAGTAACGAAATTTTCAAAACCTAGTGGGAAAAAAACTATATTGTTAGTACTTTTCGTAAATACAAAGCTTTTTCTGTAAATTACATGTTCTTTTTTATTACCCGTAGAAATGTAGGAGTCTATTCTGCCCCCCCCCCCCCTGTATTTTTGAAATGACTAAGACCCAAGAAGACAAATTCCCGCAGCAACTTATGAAATTATATCGCAGACTGCTTTCTTGAAATTCAAAATTAAAATATATAAATTCCTTACCATTGACGTTTCCATTAAAAATATTCCAACATCATATTTGGCTGTGCGAAAGAAAATTTCATACTTATTTTCTTAATATAAAAATAATGTAATTCCTCTCAACTGATTTAAAATTCAAAAGATCATGGCGAATCAATAATTAGAAAAATGAAATAGTTATCTAGAGAAAAAAAAAGTATATTTTACAAAATACCGAAATAGGCCAATTTTATTCTAAATAAACCTGTGCATGTAGAAAGAGATCAGAATATCTATTTTTTTTAAAATTCAAGCTCCTTTTTAAATAAACTATTAGTATTTAAAGTAAATAAGAAAAATGTAAGAATTTCATGTATCGAAACATGTAGAAAACTTATAAAATGTAAATAACTGTGAGCTTAAGGTTGCATTTGTTTAGTATAAAGATACTTCTGTTTATTTTTTTAAAAGAATTCCTGTGCATAGATAAGCGGATATATTAAAATAGAAAATTTTAACTCAAAATGGGAGAAAGATTTTCTTTACTATAAAATCTTATGGAAGTTTTTTAAATCTCCCCCTCTCTCTCTCTCTCTCTCTCTGTATATATATATATATATATATATATATATATATATATATATATATATATATATATATATATATATATATATATATATATATATATATATAAAACAGTTCCGTAACTGACTCATTCATTCACTGACTGATTGACTGACTGACATACAACGCACAGACCAAACCGTTGGACCTAAAGGGCTGAAATTTTGAATGGCGATTCTTCTAATAGTGTAGGGGTGCACTAAGGAAGATTTTTTAAAATTAAATTTTTAAGCTGTTTTTTAAACTTTTTTTACGTTTGCATTTAAAATAATACATTGAGGGTTATAAAATTTATATCACGAGAAAGATCATAAAAATGCCTTCAAAATGAAATTTTTTTCGAATTTTTACCTCCATTTCCTGATTTTTGGTGAATATTTTAAAGATTAATTTTTAGAATTTAATTTATTAAATGCTGATCACGTGATTTCTTTTTCTGTCTACTTTCAATAAATTTATCGTCACGTGCGTAACAACTATATAGACAAAAAAAAAATTTTTCTCTTTCTAATGCAGCAGACGATTGGATATTATTCAAAAAAATGCATATCCCTTACGATTTTTTTATAAATATATATATATAGATAGATATATATTTTACATCAATTGTATACATTGATCATCGCATTTATTATAAATATATATATTTATTTTTTGGCATAAATTGCATACGTTGACCGTTGTATTTAATTTGAATGTACTCCGTAGCGAAGCGCAGGTTTTCAGCTAGTATATATATATATATATATATATATATATATATATATATTTATCTATCTCAAAAATTAAAGGATAAGAAGTATTTATGTGTTTCAGTTTAAATATTTCTGAAGTAAGTGGTTTTACTGTATAACACGTACTTTATTTTACTTTTAAAAAATTGCCATCTATAATATGTATTATTATGAAGACATAAAGCTGAATCACCAAACTAGTTCACTGATAAGCTGTACCAGGATATGAATCCAAGTTGAGCGATTTCATAACGATCGTGATAGTCTTATATTAAATATAAGACTATCATATATGTATATATATATATATATATATATATATATATATATATATATATCAAGCTGAGATGTTTCGGAGAGTTACTTTAAATCAAACTTAATACATCCAAATCAACAGCAAGTATTTTAACGGAAAGACAGGGAGAAACGATCAGACTTAAACATTCTCTTAAACGTCCCAAACTTTACAGAAGAATACAGCATACATACACACACACACACTCACATATATATATATATATATATATATATATATGTGTGTGTGTGTGTGTGTGTGTGTGTGTGTGTGTGTGTGTGTAATGACACGGACACGGGGGCGTGGTGTGAAGGCGAAACGGTTGATATTGCCGCCCGGCCGAGCGTCACGACAGTTCAAGTTTGACATCATAGTCAACCAAATTCAGTTCCCGTGCTGGAAGTCGTGGAGTAATCGCATCTTGACGGTCTTTGTATAAAACTGGCCCCTCAAGCCCCGGACACACAAAAACACACCGCAATTCTCGGCACAATTTGTATTGCCTCCGCTGTTACATCTTGTTCGAGCAATGACAGATTCCAAAAAAGCTGCTCGTACATTGAAGCATGTCTATTTATAATCTCATAGAGGGGCAGTCACGGGACGCCTGGATTCTTGCATTGATTGGACAAAAGGCCCCCAAGCCAGCTCTCCGGGACCGCTTGTTGTAGCTATAATATAACATTTTGGCTACCGCTTTATTAGGGGTTTAAAGGGATTAAATGTCGATTTCCTACTTTAGCTTTTAGGTTACTTACAGTTCCTTTGTTCTTGGAATCGAAAACGAAATTAACTCTACGCCAAAGGGAATTTAAAAGAATTTAGAAATTTGAGAAGGTCTTGGGATTTAATATGTTATATATATATGTATATATATATATATAAAACAGTTCCGTAACTGACTCATTCATTCATTCATTCATTCACTGACTGACTGACATACAACGCACAGACCAAACCGCTGGACCTAAAGGGCTTAAATTTTGCATGGCGATTCTTCTTATAATGTAGGGGTGCACTAAGAAAGATTTTTCAAAAATTCTTCTTAGATTTTTTTAAATTAAATTTTTAAGTTGTTTTTTAAACTTTTTTTACGTTTGCATTTAAAATAATAATTTGAGGGTTATAAAATTTATATCACGAGAAAGATCATAAAAATTCCTTTAAAATGAAATGTTTTTCGAATCTTTACCTCCAGTTCCTGATTTTTGGTAAATTTTTAAAGATTAATTTTTAGAATTTAATTTATTAAATGCTGATCACGTGACTTCCTTTTCTGGTACTTTAAATAAATTTATCGTCACGTGCATAAAAACTAAATAGACAAAAAATAATTTTTTTTTCTTGCTAATGCGGCAGACAATTGGACATTATCCAAAAAAATATTAAAATACAGTAAAAGAAATGTTCTAGAAACTGTACTATATTAACTGTACTATATTCTTTAGTATTCTTTATATTAGATTTAATTTGAATATCTTCTTCTACATTATTTTGTCTATAAAAATATCCCTTACAATTTTTTTATAAATATATATATATTTTACATCAATTATATACATTGATCGTCGTATTTATTATATATATATTGGCATTAATTGCATACATTGACCGAGGTTTTTACTTTGAATGTACTCCGTAGCGAAGTGCGGGTTTTCAGCTAGTATATATATATATGTGTGTAATGTTAATAACAATAATAATGGTTGTATGGTTGCCGGGAACATAACTTGGCCGTTGGCTCACCAGGGACGAGATAGCGCAGCGTCCCAGAGAAATCTTGCAGTCGTAGTGGCATAGGAAGGAAGTCCAGGCAGAAATCATGGAACTCCACAAAAACTTCACAGTTCTTTTATTAAGAATGGGGTTTTAAAAAGACTGGATGTACACTTGTCAAATTTAACGTTCAAAACACATCACGGCTAGTCGGCGCCCCGACCAGCGGCAGGACCGCTGTAAAATATTCACGGGGAGCTCTACATGTCTCCTGGTTGAGAGCAGACACCCAAAAGCTACGGAATTATCGAGAAAAGCGCGGGTTTTTCAGGCGGGCTGAACTTTAATTAGTTCAAAAACTGACACGTGATTAAGTCGCGTCATATGAGTTGATTATCGAAAGGGTTCGCGTCATAGCTTTTAGAATAGATTTCGTTATATAATTCTTTCCGCTCGTGGCCTTAGGGGAAAATCTAATAGATTGATATTGGTTGAATATAGGTCGCAATCCAAGGTTAAGGGACGGTATTCTGTTGCATTAGGATGAAGAATTTGGAAAGGATGTGTTAAATAGTAAAAAGCTTGGAATTTATTTCATATATATATATATATATATATATATATATATATATATATATATATATATATATATATATATTTATTTATTTATTTATGTATGCTGTAAAATCACTTTCGTCCTCTATGAAAGCCCTCGTTCTTGAAATAAGAATTATATACGGTAGCACTTGTCTATACCATTACTGTCTACAAAGAATTACACTGTGTTCGTTAGTATAGTAGAGCAAATGCTCACAAACAAACTTTACTGCCGTGAACAAACACGATATTTTTATTTATGTCTTCTCCGTGACATTGAATGGTTGGTTATTAGTGATTTTTACTGATAAATCCCACTATTTATTGTTCCTCCATCTGTACTTTTCAAGACAAAAATGAGTTTTTGAATGTTTTATCTAGAAATGCGTTGTTTCAATAGTTATGAATATAGTCAATTTTCAAATATACATATGTCATGGAAGTGACACGTCTTCTAGACGTGGCCTGCGGCTGTTGCATCCAGAAACTGAAAGTGAAGCCACTATCTATCCAGATATTCTGGTTAATTCCTCCCTTCTGTCTTGACGTGGTGTTATTGGTCAAACTGTTGCATGTTTCACCATGTTAAAGCTTTCTCCCCCCACAAAATGGTATCTACTCCAAGTGGTACCATATTTTTTTAATTATAGTAAAACCGTAGGGAAGTTATATCTATCCATCTATCTATCTATCTATCTATCTATATATATATATATATATATATATATATATATATATATATATATATATATATATATATATATATTTGTGTGTGTGTGTGTGTAAGTAACGAATTCGGAATGAGAGCCACAAACTAGAAGGTGGTTTCTGTGGTTTTAGGTGTTGTTCGAGTAGTTATCAAATCCAGTCAGTCAGTCCAGTTGATAGGAATAATAAATTTATTAATTGAACACATTATGGAAGAAATATAGAGAATGAGAAATTATTTACAAAAGCTATTTACAGCGGAAAGAGTAATAAGCGTCAGGTTCAACCCATATCCAATACGCTAAGTGACGCGCAGTTGGCCTCTTACAGCAGAACAAAGGAAAGTTAGCTTCTATTTGCCACGTGACCGTACACGTAAAATATATGAGGTGATATTCTAACGGGACAGTTAGGCGCCACAAACAGAAACGAAAGTAGTCACATAAGGTGAAAGACAATATTAAAGGTAAAGAATTAATAACTGATAGGGCGTTGTTACTACACACACACACACACACACACACACATATATATATATATATATATATATATATATATATATATATATATATATATGTCGGACTTAAGCGGGAACGAAATAATTATTCTAAATTTAAAGGGGGCTTAGTAATTAATTTATTGTCGTGGCGTAATTCGCCACTATTCTCATATCTTGGTTCGAAATACATCGAGAGAAATCGGGGAAATTCCCTTTGGATTGATTGACATCTGTGGCCACGCCTATGGTTCAACGCCGGTGTATGCGTCACAGAGATCATGTGGGCATGCGCGGTGGCGTTGGATGGCAGAAAAACAATAGCGTTTCATCAGACGGCGGGATTTAATTCATTGCTAGTGGACGCGTGTCAGCTGGGTCCATAATTTGAAAATGGCGAGCGCTCAAATATGCGCTACTTGGATCAGTGGTTGCTGGAAAGTGAAATAAATTGGCTTGATTTAGTTGGAACTATGTTTGTTTATTGGATTTAGACTACTTACCACTCGCCACCAGCATTAACATGATGACTTCAAATTAATCTGAGAACATGTAAACTTCACGCCTGTCATATATATATATATATATATATATATATATATATATATATATATCAAATATAAGAGGATTAGAATTATTTATGTGTTCCAGTTTTAATATTTGTATATTCACTGGTTTTACTACATAACATACTTTTTTTTACTTTCTCTATCCACTGTATATTTTTTTAAGACTGAGATTGAAGAATTAGAGTCCGTATCAAAACCTGATAAAGCATTTCTCGTAAGAATTGCAGCGACAGGTTTTGGCTACAATCACGATACTTTGCACACCCTCTAGCAGTTGTTACACAGACTGAACGGAAAGCTACCCTGGTCACTATCCGCTCATATTCGGCAGAATGTATACTTGACGAGTTGCCGTTGTAATTAATGCCAGTGGTGCGTACTAATCGCAAAATAAATAAAGAAGGGAACCCTTTTGGCCAGATTACTACGACTAATTACTTTTTAAATATAGTTTATACCGTTCTCGTGTGCTGATGAAAAATTAAAATAAACAAGATTGGGTTGAAAACATTTGCAATCTATCTCTCTTAAATTATATACGTTAAAGAAAATACCAATATATTTTCAAAAGGTAAGAAGTCTGATACACACTTTCTTGACATTTTGATGCGAACTTTGAAGTTTTTACGCAAAGTTGTAATTAGCCTCTATCCACAGAGCGAGTTGAACAAGTCCCTCTTGAAAGTAATCAACAAGCATCTGACGAAGTTACCCATCACGTCAATCATACCAGGATCAACTGCCAATGAATATATAGATCAAATTCTGTTCAACGTTCATAAATATATAACTGATAACAAACTGGATCCCATGGACCTTCCAGACTATGTGTATAATTTCACAAAGGAGGTAAGGATTTCATCATTTTGGAGATATTTTGGGGGTTCATATTGAAAAGTATATCAGCTATCGGTGGTTCTAAAATATCGAATTCAATAGCTATTTCAATAACATGAGGAAACCTTTCTTGCAGAGAACACTTTTATATAAATTGAAACATTTTATTATTAAATAACACAAGAATTCTAACACAACACAAATGGCGAAGCAGCCAAGTGTAATCCAGCTTAAAATTCTGCCCCACTGCTGCTGGCGTTCTTCATATACACCTACGGTTCCCTACCGGTGGTCCGCGAGAGACTCGGGAGTGGTCCGGTACATATATAAGAAAGTTGCTAAATAAATGGGGATTTTGAAAGCAATGTTCATTAAACTAGATGAGCCGAATATGTGTATCCGATGACTATCAGGTGTTGAATTCAAATTTCTTAAAAGCTTAACATAATTATTTTATTATTAGAATGTGATACGTTAGAATGTGAGTACGTTAATCCTGTATCCCTTTTGCCTGAGGATATTCTATACCCCATATCCCCCGGAAGGTTCCCCCCCACCTCAAGTCGGTGGGGGCCGCACATGGTTCAATTTCTGCAGTAGTGGTCCGCAGACTTTTAAAGTTTGCGAACCACTAGTATACAGGCATGGATATCCCTGGCGAAGGAGTGGCGCCTCCTAGATTTCACCAGGAGAAGTAATATTTTAAACACATAACCCCATCGACACCCGTTGTTCTCAAAAAGCTCTAGAAAACTGTAGTCCTTTTCCGCACTCTGTCAACTGTTAAACATTGCATATCAAAAATATAAAGAAAGAAGATTTCATAAGAAACGAACAAGTACATCTAGTTCAAACTCAATTTAGAGTTTTTAGAACGATGTACGTATTTAGGCTTCTGTTGCCAAAAAAAAACACATTTCTCTTAGCTCCGGTCAAAAGATGACGATATGCCTTTTCTTCACGTTGCAGTTTAAGATTTATTTTATAAGTTAGATCTGCAGCTGTGGCAACGATTGTGGCACGCTCTTTTTGTCACGTACAGATACATAATAAGTGCTATCAAATCAAATGTAGGAGTTTTATTTTCTTGCATAAGAGTAGAAATAATTACTAAATATTTATAAATATTGTCTGGTATCGCAATGCTAAATAATTTTGTTTAATTTATAGATAAATTTATTTAAGTTTATATACTCAGTCTTAGCAAAAGTCTTAGCGAAACTAGAAAATGTTTGTGTATGAATAGAATATTGCTTAAAAATTATCAAATAGCCGATATTCTTGTAGGTGATGTTAAGAACGTCCAAAATTCTACTGGCACAGCTTGTCCTTTCTGGAACTTGCGTCAGTAAGAATCAACTAACCAAAAATGCTACTGTTCAACACATTACGTCAAAATATTGTATACGTTTTTCTTGCTAATATGTGCAATTATTAGATCTATGTGTTTTTGAATTCCACGCCCAAGTCAAATACCACAAATATAGAAATCTCTTCTGAAACTAATATTTTGAAGTATATGACACTTGTTTAGGAAATTTAATATTGCACTGGGCCTCCTACATAAAATACTTCTTTGGATGTGTGAGCGTAGTCCTTATGTGTAAGTATACATGAGCACATGTAAGTATGGTTTCAGGTTTCTTTTTTAACGTAGAATTACGTTCTTCCATAACGGTCCTCCTGAAAACAAAATTTCAGGCGCTAAAACCGTCCGTTCGTACCTCGCGAGTTATAATTTTGAGAGTACGCCAAACCCAGTCTGTATCGCTTGGACAAACAGTAAACAGTCAAACAGAAAAGTACCAAAATGCGTCAAAATTTTGACATACATATATGTATATATATATATATATATATATATTGTAGCACCTACCTACGACCGTCGTGTCATAATAATTTCTTTTAGTTTTTTTGTCTTCTAATTTAGCCATATTAATATAAAAAATTTTTTGAATATGACACCATGGCGAAACCACTTGTGTTTGATTATGTTTCTTTGCTTTACCCACGGCTGATGAGCCAAGCAAAGACTGGTGATTTTCTTGATATTTTTGGCTTTTTACAGTCTAATTGCTTGTTTTTTTGTCTTTTGGGTGTTCATTCACCTATATTTCTATCTTTGAGTGCTAATGCACCTATGTTTTTGTTCTTTTTGTGTTAGCTGCTAGGCTGCGCCATGCATATGGCTATAGTATTTGCAAACTTTAGATAAACGATATATATATATATATATATATATATATATATATATATATATATATATACGTACATATATATAGATGCATATATACATAACACATACATACATATATGCATACAAAAGAGGTAAGCAACGATAAGTAATCCTAGGTGAATAACCCGCGGTAGTTTCGTTACAAGACACTACCTTAAATTATTTATGTCTTTCAGCGTTTATTAAAAATTAAAGAAATCAAAGAATTTAGGGAGTAAGAGAATCTATAGGATGAAAAGTATTAAGAAAATTTAAGGATTTAGAGATGTAGAGAATTAAAATGCAAGAATAAAAAAGAATTTTAAATATTTTTTAATGGCGAAATAAAATTATTCAAAGAGTATAATAGTTTACCTGCACTAAATGTAATATTATGTTCATCACTTCAGGTGATGTACATCACATTCACAGGTGAAGCGAAGATGTACGATGGTTGGATATCCGGTATCTCTTCCCTACATCGGACGGATGAATGCGAGTTGCTATCAAACCGAACGACGATCTCTGTTTCCGCACATCTCGGACTTAGTGACCTAAAACTCTTCTACAAAGGTAAATTTTCATATTGTCTCTGTGTATTATAAAAATGCTCGATATTACGTTAAAGTATAATATTTTGATAAAAAAAACACTGTTTTACTATATTTTATAATCGTCTATCTAACATGTTTCTTGGTATTTTATATTTTTTTGTGAAACTAATGTAGATACCTTAGTAAGCAGTTGCATAACATGTTAACATTACTAACTCCAGATGACCCCAGTTGCAGTGGTTAAAAGCTAGACAACTAACAATCAATGGTATCAAACTACGATTTATGTACTCCATTTGAGCTTGCAACTAAAAAATAGAAAACAAAAATGTAGATAATGTTCATATGTCTTAAATATATATATATATATATATATATACTAGCTGAAAACCCGAGCTTCGCTACGGAGTACATTCAAATAAAATACAAAGGTCAACGTATGCAATTTATGCCAAAAAATAAATATATATATTTATAATAAATGCGATGATCAATGTATACAATTGATGTAAAATATATATCTATCTATATATATTTATTTATAAAAAGTCGTAAGGGATATGCATTTTTTTGGATAATATCCAATCGTCTGCTGCATTAGAAAGAGAAAAAAATATTTTTTTTGTCTATTTAGTTGTTACGCACGTGACGATAAATTTATTGAAAGTACCAGAAAAAGAAATCACGTGATCGGCATTTAATAAATTAAATTCTAAAAATTAATCTTTAAAAATTCACCAAAAATCAGGAAATGGAGGTAAAAATTCGAAAAAAATTTCATTTTGAAGGCATTTTTGTGATCTTTCTTGTGATATAAATTTTATAACCCTCGATGTATTATTTTAAATGCAAACGTAAAAAAAGTTTAAAAAACAGCTTAAAAATTTAATTTAAAAAAATCTAAGAAGAATTTTTGAAAAATCTTTCTTAGTGCACCCCTACACTGTTAGAAGAATCGCCATGCAAAATTTCAGCCCTTTAGGTCCAGCGGTTTGGTCTGTGCGTTGTATGTCAGTCAGTGAATGAATGAGTCAGTTACGGAACTGTTTTATATATAGAGATATATATATATGAAATGTGTGGAATGGACATCTCATGAAATAGGGGCTTACATCGTGGCCGGAAAATAATAAAGTCAGCTTCAGGAACAAACGAATTTATTAACGAGTAAAGCAACACATCTTATTCAGTTCGAGTCTGTCCAGCGTCTCCCCGTAGAAGGGCCAAAATACCATTAGCTCAAAGAGGTTGCCAGAATTGGCGGAGGAAGTTAGTGTGTGGAAAGGCAAGGCATTTACGCCAAAGAGAAGAAAGAGGTGTTACCAGAACAGAGATAAAGTTCAGAATGGGCGGTTATAGGTAGTCAATAATATTATCACATATATAAGTGTGTATAAATAAATATATATATATATATATATATATATATATATATATATCCCGCTTCGAACTCACATCACTAAAAACTTAGGGTTAAATTGAGATTTTTAGCCTCATGTTTTGACTCATTTTACGGACAATTAAGGAAGGGTTTTCTGGTTTCACAATTTCTTTCAATACTTGTGGCTTTAAAATTTCAATCGAGTGTGACGCTGTAGTTATGGTGCAGTGGCATAATTCTTAAGGTTAAAATTGCTGTTTTTTAGTCATAACCGTCACTTCACAATTTATCAGTTTACGGTGGGTGAGCCTATTGTATTTCTGTTCTATTCATTTTTCTTCTTTTTAGGATTGTATGTTTTCTTTTTACTGCTACAGAATCTTGCATTCAAGGTGTGTTTAGCTCTAACTGTAGGATTTCTGCTTATTTTCTATTGATTTGACTATCTGTTTCCATGGGGATCTCCGGCCCTTGGAATGTCTTTTGGTTAGACCTGCACCCTATTCAGAAAGTTCCCCCTTGAGGTAATTGATTCGGTTAGGCCTCCTGATGAAGAGACCAGTCGGTTGCCTCGTTATATAGTTTATCTCTTATACTGCTACAGAATCTTGCATTTAACTCTAAGTACGTTTAGCTCTAAGTGCAGGATTTCTGTTTATTTCGGTTGACTGCCATTGCATTCTTCCTGTTATTTAATATCTTTCTCTGTTGAATTATTTACATATTACATAATCTTCTGTGTTTACAGTATGAGGGTTTGTTGCAACTGCGCAATCTTTTATTGAAAAGTTTTGAAATAATTTAACGCTAGTGCAGTTTTTCTGTTAATTTCTTTCGGCTGTCTATGCTTTCTTTATGTATATTAATTTCTTATTTTGTGTTGAATTATTTACAATGTATAAGTTAAGGAATTTCATAACATTTTAACATTACTAACTCTAGATGACCCCAGGTGCAGTTTTTAAAATCTAGACCACTAACAATCAGTGATATCAAACTACGATTTATTTACTCCATTTGATCTTGCAACTGAAAAATAGAAAGCAAAAATGTAGAGAATGTACCTGTGTCTTCAATAAATATATCCCGCACTGAACTCACATCACTAAAAACTTAGGGTAAAATTATGACCTCTAGCCTCATGTTTTGACAGCCGCTAAATAATACCTACACTGGGCAAATACCTTCCTATCTGTTGATGACAGTTCTTTGCATGTTTGACTTGCCGCATAGTAAGCTGAGAGAATCCTTAATGTCTATAGTCTTAACAGTTGTTGCATCGCAAGCTCAGCGTCAAAAACTCTCATTGTATCCAAATTCAACTCTCTATAGTACAGGGGTACTCAAACTGCGGCGTACCAAGCTTTTATGTCAGGCCTGAAATACTCACACTCATTATCAGGCAGGTGCTTTTGTAAACAGAATTTTGGAAATTAATGCCTAAAAAATACAAAAATGTACCCCCCCCCCCTGCTGCCAACGTTGTTCGCATTAACGTATCTTTGTGAATCATTCAATTCCAAACCGAAATATGCGAAGAACGTATATAGAAATCGTCTTACGTATGCTTAAGTTGAAGATGTATTGAGAGTAGCTTGTATCAAGTAGACACTTGATTTGTCTAGAATAATCAAAAGTTTGTCTCAACTTAAAAAAATCAAACTCATTTTTAAATAAACGCTTAGATACATATAGGTTTTGAGTTTTATAGTTAAAATTATTATATTATGAGATATGGCGTACTAAGTTGTAGCCCGCGTAACGTAGCAAACATATGCATGTGGCCTTAGAGAAAAAAAGGTTGAGTACGGCTGGTCTAGTACAATTTTAAAACACATTTCTGTAACATTCAATTTGTACTCATCCTCTCTTTCCTCACATTCTCTAACTCTCAGCTGATTCACAAGGGAGAAATTTTCAAGCACTCGACACAAAACTAGCCTTGTATTAACTTCTTAGATACCTCTGCTTACTTTTTTAATATGAATAGTTTTAATGCATGTTGTTTGGACTTAAAAGACTCAGACATTTTATTTCGATTTTGTGTTTCTTATATGTTTATTAGTGCTCGCCAACAGATGGCAGTGCTTCCCTTGGTTGGGTTTTTCCCTTTTCTTAAGTGGCAACGCAATAAGTTTTTGCATTTCTGTTTAAATACCTTTAGCAACTAGCATTTTTTGGCTGTCATGTAATTTTAACGCAGTCGTATGATTTTAACGAAAATTTTTAGGGAGCAGCTTGTCAAGTTTTATGGTTTTACCAAGAAAGATTTTTGAGCGAGGCTTTTCACAGGGCAGGTCCTCCCATTGTGAAACCAGGTAATAGCTTTTAAACGCATTTGTATATCTGGGACCAGTTCTCCCGTTCATCGATGTCGCTAAGTTGAACTGCTTCCATCTTGCAACGCTTTTGTTCTGCTCCATATTTAAGTCGTGAAGATTGGAATCAATATCTACAAATGAAATGTGTTTCATTCTGATTAGCGTCTCGCATTGCAGTGACATCATATTACAAGAAGATTGGAAGTAAGAATGTTTCATTCATATCAAGCCTAATTTGGTTACTTCCCACAATGGTTGCACGGCAGTCGGTGCTTTGTTGATTTGAATAATTTTATTTTAGTTTACCGATTTACATACATCTGGCACCTCCGCATTGTCGTTTGTTTCTACTTCAAATTACACAACATTATTGCGTATGTCTTTAAATCAGCATACTGCCACACTTGAGAAAATACCACTTGAGAATTTCAAATATATTACTTACACAGTTTAAATCTAATTCTTCCCCAATCTTCATAATCCGCTCTTAATGTCCATTTGATCCTCATTCCCAATCTCTCAGATGTTGTATTTATGCATCTCATGACAATGACGTCATCAACAGTGGGAAATAAAGAATTATGGTAATTAAGATCTGGCTTGATTTAAGATTATGTCGCGAGCGTAATATCATCGCCTGTATTTCATGATTCAGTCTGTTAATTAAATTCTATCACATGCCTTAATCGTAATTTACTTTCTCTTTTCCAAAGATTATGGTCAATATGTGCATTAAATTAGGTGTTCTCTAGAATAAATTCGGCTTTATAAAGGTTATTCCAAAGGGAAAAATCAATTAATAACATTTTACAATTAATATATATATATATATATATATATATATATATATTTAATAATTTCATTTGCAACAATTTGTAAAGGCTTAACTAATGTAATCTACAAATATTATATTGACAATAAAAAGAAATTATCCAATTTATTTTCTTCGTAATTTCTCTTTAATTTTTTTTTTCCGTGCAAAAGTTTGAGTCAACGTGTGATGAAATTAGGAGTTTCCAATATAATTTTAACTTTATAATAATTATTTCAAATTATAATATGAACATTAAAATCGATTACTATTAATTAAATCAAGAAATAACATTTTCCCCTAAATTAATATTTCAATAAATAACATTTTACAATTTTTAAAGAATATATATATTTTTAATAATTTCGTTTATAACAATTTGTAAAAACTTAACTAATGTAATCTAGAAATATTATATTGACAATAAAAAAAATATTCAATTTATTTTCTTCGTAATTTCTCTTTAATTTTTTCCTGCAAAAGTTAGAGTTAACATATGATGAAATTAGGAGTTTCCAATATAATTTTAACTTTATAATAATTATTTCAAATTGTGATAAGAACATTAAAATCGATTACTTTTAATTAAACAAAAAATGATATTTTCCTCTTAATTAATATTGTAATTAATAACATTTTACAAATTTTAAAAAATAAATATATATTTCATAATTTCGTTTGTAACAAATTGTAAAAACTTAACTAATGTAGCCTAGAAATATTATATTGACAATAAAAAAAATATTCAATTTATTTTCTTCGTAATTTCTCTTTAATTTTTTCCTGCAAAAGTTAGAGTTAACATGTGATGTAATTAGGAGTTTCCAATATAATTTAAACTTTATAATAATTATTTCAAATTGTGATAAGAACATTAAAATCGATTACTTTTAATTTAACAAAAAATGATATTTTCCTCTTAATTAATATTGTAATTAATAACATTTTACAATTTTTAAAAAATAAATATATATTTAATAATTTCGTTTGTAAGAAATTGTAAAAACTTAACTAAAGTAGTCTAGAAATATCATATTGACAATAAAAAAAATATTCAATTTATTTTCTTCGAAATTTCTCTTTAATTTTTTCCTGCAAAAGTTAGAGTTAACATGTGATGAAATTAGGAGTTTCCAATATAATTTTAACTTTATAATAATTATTTCAAATCGTGATAAGAACATTAAAATCGATTACTTTTAATTAAACAAAAAAGGATATTTTCCTCTTAATTAATATTGTAATTAATAACATTTTACAATTTTTAAAAAATAAATATATATTTAATAATTTCGTTTGTAACAAATTGTAAAAACTTAACTAATGTAGCCTAGAAATATTATATTGACAATAAAAAAAATATTCAATTTATTTTCTTCGTAATTTCTCTTTAATTTTTTCCTGCAAAAGTTAGGCCGTCTGCACACGGAGCAACTAAAAAGAAACTGGTAACTGACTGCAATCACAAACCAGTCCGAGGTGAGTCGTAACATATGTAATTGAATGGAGCAACTGGTTACAAACCCGTCCGGACGGGTTTGTAACCAGTTGCGCCATGTGCGTGGCTCCATTCAATTACATAGGTTACGACTCATCTCGGACTGGTTTGTGATTGCAGTCAGTTACCAGTTTCTTTTTAGTTGCTCCGTGTGCAGACGGCCTTAGAGTTAACATGTGATGAAATTAGGAGTCTCCAATATAATTTTAACTTTATAATAATTATTTCAAATTGTGATAAGAACATCAAATACGATTACTTTTAATTGAATTAAGAAATAATATTTTCCCCTTAATTAACATTTCTATTTATTTTTATTTCCTGTTTCAACTGAAGGTCATGCAAAGTTCATGTCTTGGGGACCCAGCATCCAAGCTGGAGGAAGCGTGAAGAAAGTCTCTTTCTACTTCAAGATCGAGCAGTCGAACAAGAAAGGCGCAACTCCAGTCCTGAAAGAGTTCGATATAGTCGAGATGTCCACGATCTGGGTTGAAATGACCGGACTTGGCCCTCTTACTTGGATCATGAAGTGGATGATGACGGGAATATCGAAGCTGGTAGAGGATTTCCTGGTGGAAAAGATGACGGAATACATCAGTGAATTCATGCAGAACGAATTCAACAAGCTATCTTTCCCAGTATAAAAGGATGATTTTGTCTCAAACATAAGACTCATTTTTAATGTCTGAGTTGCAAAAGAATGCAAAACTATTGCTCAATGTCGTAGGCCTAGAAAGCAAAAACCCTGCAAAGAATCTTCTATTGTAATGTCTTCCAGGTACTTTATGTTACTCAAAAGAAAAATATGTTAACTATATTTCGCTTAGACGAGATGAAATTCAGAAAACATAAAATCTCATTGCCTCTGCAATTTTATGACTTAAATTAAGTTTATTTATAATTACTTTTTTCACTTAAAATTTAGTTTTAAAAATAATTTTCATGTAAAGAAGGAAAAGGAATGTACTTCGTATAACATCTTGAATAAAAAAATATGTTTTATTGTTGTATTAAAATGTAACTTATTCAAAATGTAAGAAATTAGATTTTACGGGGATTTATTTGTGGGACAAACTCGAATGTATGTCCGTTAGTCAGTTCTGCTTGTACATACAAATTAAATTAGATAAATTCGTTAGCTCACAGCTGAGGTAATTATTTGCAGTTTATAACTGCAGAATTACTCTTTTATGAAGCACAAAGCTCTCTTACACTTTCTTTAATTCAGAGACTTAAAATTATTGAAAAGAACTCTTGCAACTCAATGGTATCTTTACATAATTCCCTAATATAAAACAACAACATGTAACAGACATTTATATATATATATACATACATACATATATATAACATATATATATATATATATATATATATATATATATATATATATATGTGTGTGTGTGTGTGTGTGTGTATACAGGGTGTCCAGCAAAAAAGTCCCTGATTTCAAATTTAAAAATCTCAAAAACAAAGATCTGTAGAAGTATGCAACACACGGTATATTTATCGTAAAAACTGTAAGAATTTTATATTCTAATTTTTGAAATAGTTACAAAAGCTTCTAACAGATGGCACTGATAGCCAAATTTACTGCAATTTAATGGCGCAGGCATGTATTGATCTCCATATTCACCGGACCTGAGTCCCTGTGACTATTTTTTTTTGTGAGCACATTAAAAGATACTGTCTACAGGACCCATCCCACCACGCTGGACGAGCTTCCGTCGGCGATCTGTTGGGCAGCTGAATCGATTTCTGTTGAGACACTACAGGGTGTGATGGCAACTTTTATTGATCGTTTGCGCCACCTCCGTACAGCGAATGGTGGACATTTTGAAAAGATTGTGATGTAGTGATTGCAAAGACTGCTTGCAAAGAGTACGAGTTTATTTATGCATGATGATACGAGTTGTAGTGCACCATCTGTTAGCAGCTTTTGTAACTATTTCGAAAATCGGTGTATAAAATTCTTACAGCTTTCACGATAAAAATACCGTTTGTTGCATTCTTCTACCGATCTTTCTTTCGATAGGTGTATATATATATATATATATATATATATATATATATATATATATATATATATATATATATATATATATATATATATATATATATATATATATATATATATATGTATGTATGTATGTATATGTATATATATACATGTGTGCGTATATGTATATATATGTATATGTATATTATATATGTGTATATAATATATATATATATATATATATATATATATATATATATATATATATATATGTATGTATGTATATGTATATTATATATGTGTATATAATATATATATATATATATATATATATATATATATATATATATATATATATATATATATATATATATATATATATCCACACAATTCTTTCTGTCAGTAGGAACTTTGCATCCGGTAATTTTGTACTGAATTTTGAATGAGTCGAAATGTCTTAGGTTAAATGCCTGTAACTTTTCCCTTTTGTCTTTAGGCATCACACAACATTAATTTTTCAAATCGCTTTCCTTTCATTTTCAACTAATCTCGCGAGACTTAACAGTCGTTTCTCCGACGTAGTAAAAGAAAATATGAAAACCTCAAGCCAAATGTTCTCATAAAGACTCAAAAATTCCTGATGTTTATAACTGGTTTTCTTCAGAATAACTCGCCTTAATTGTGTCACATATCTCCAAAACTTAAACATAATTGCATCTGCAATTCAAATTTATGCATAATGAAAGTAACTACATTTACTGCTGTAATGACGTCTTTAATACGCAAGTTTTATAGTCATAAACTACCGAAAGATAAAAGACGAACGCTAAATAAAGAAAAATATTACGACCACTGCATTTCCCTTTTATTAACTCCAAATTCGTAGAATCTAGAAGAAGTATAAATACATTGAAGTGCTTCCTATGTCTTATATCTAAAATTAATTTGAGTCCGGTTTAGTTGTTTAAAAAAATGTTAATGAATTACGAAGCTTCTAATGACGTACATTGTTAGTTGTACGCATTTTTCCATATGCGTAAATTTCAGTTAACGTTGTTGTTATTTTATATATAGTACCTGTATCAAAGAGCTCGCGGCAACGGTAAATTTAACATTTTATCAAATACCCTGTATTTTATTTAAAACAATTTCTACTGAAGTCATTTATGGAAGTAATTTAACTGGCATTTTTCCATCCTAAAATTAAAAATTAAAGATTGAAATTGAGGGCACATAAATTAAATTAAATAATCAATTATTTAAAGTTAACGTTCAATGCATTAAAGATATTAGCGTCTAGCATTATTCTTCATTTCATTACACCCAACATACACAGTATTGCTATAAAAGAAACGTTTTAATTACAAAATAACACCTCTTTATAACATACGAAATGGTTCTACGAGTAGGCCTGCTTCAAATTTTTTGACACGACATCTTTCATGAATATTAGTTCAATAGTCATATTTTTAAAGTTTATTTAAAGTTTATGCAAACTTTCGTATGCTGCCATTTGTTTCTGACAGGGAAAAGGAAAAGCTTAATTGCTCCTCCCAACCATAAGGAACAAAAATGTTAATATACAGAGACTGTTGACACATTTTTTAGACGATGTATATTGTATTCACATAACTAAATTACATAACATTCTTGTGTTTTAAACGTTCTATTTGACATCCCTTATTCTGAACTATCTTTCGACACCACAATTTCCAGGATAATAATGCATTTTGAAGTGCCAGAAGAGGTATTCTATCCCATTCCTCCTGAACAGCTTTCCAGAGTCCTGTAAGTGTTTTGGGACGACGTTTGGATAATGCAGATTTTAAAAGTCCGAAAGCAAAAAAATCCATAGGTGATACATCGGGAGATTTAGTAGGGATATCAGTGTATTGCCTTGATACCAGTTTTTCGTTCCATTTCTTTTAGGAAATTTACAGTGGATTTTGATGTGAGACTGCTAGCTTTGTCCTGATGGAGTCTCACAGATTGATGGCACTGTGGGTAAAGCGATGGTATTTCATTCAGAAAAATTGGCGATAAAATATGTTCCTGATAGTATTTGGAGTTAATCTTGACATTTTTTTCCACTGTCTTTATTTTTAACTTGCCATTATAAGAAAAACCAGCAACAATCATGAATCCCTTAGAAAAACTTTCTTTCGATTCTTTGAACCATGTACTTAAATTTTTTCTCCCCTTTTATGATAATAAATGGCTCTTTTTTTGTTGCAATCATTTAAATACATCCATGATTCATCTATTCTGACAATTGTTTTCCATTTTTCTTTGAATAAGTGTTTCTCATATAGAATTCTGCAGCGTGTCCTGCGTTCAGCGATATGATTTGGAAGAAGACGATGCACATTGCGTTTTTTCGCTTTCTTAAGATTTAAATCAACGTTTATCATTTTGTTTACAGTGGACACCGAGCATTTTAATGATTTTGCAACTGTCTTTTGACTAGGGGGATTTTCTTTTAACATTAAACAACGTACCTTTGCAATAGTCGAAGATGTCCGTTTTTTCCTTGGATACTTGTTTGGAATTTTTGTCCCACCTGAGGCTCCAATTTGACATTTTTTTCCTTTCTTGTTGACGATATTACCTATCGACGCTTTAGATATCACAAAACCATGACTCTCACATCGTTTTTGGATAACGGAGTATGCATATTTCTCTTCGGAAAGAGCATAAATGTAGCCTTCGAACCACTTCTTTGTTAAAATCGCCATTTTGAATTAAACAAAACTTTCAAGCCACAGACGATAATTTTGACTTTTAAATACATAGTACAATTGCAATTATTTCTTTTGCAGCAATACTAAAAGCAATAGTAGGTAATTAATATATCATCCCTTTAACTCCCAGTCTCGTGGGCGCCAAATCTTACATAACCAGCCAGGGGATCGAGCCCAGAAATCTTCTCTGGCCTATCAATGCAAAGGGCAAGGGCCATGTGACAACGACCTCGTGAAGATTTTAAAAGACCCACCAAGGTTTTGGCTGAGGCGATTCTCTATCTGTCTTCGTCCTAGCCATATAGTGTCCATTTTTTGCGCGCCTGTTTCTCTGTCTTCGTACTTGTGATGTAGTGCCCGTGTTAGCCCTGCGGGTGAGCCGCCCTCGTCCCTTCAACAAAGAAATTTAGCTGGTAAAGATGAGGACTATGTTTTCTGGGAGTTAGTCGTTGTGACATGGAATTCGACTTTGTAAATATATTTTCTTATCTCATAGTCTTGATACAGCATTGATTCGGTTCCATGCACATTTTAGTGTAACTGTTTTATTATGTATGTCCTAAGATGTATGTGTGTTTGGGATCGCGCCTGTGGCTTATTTTGTACCGGTTTCTGGAAGAAAGGTATGTACCTCCCGGTGGCAAATTTAGCTTATCGTAAAGAAAGGTTTTGTATAAGAATAAAATAGTGACTTGCCACCCCTTCTCGGCTGTAAATGGGTCTTAGCGTCCCCATAGCAACGGCCTAGCAACATCTTTTAGCCAATGAGAGCTGAAAGGTGTTTGTTCGAGGACATAGCTGACCTCTGCTCTTCCCAGTTCTAAAAGAAGTAAAAAAAAAAACGTTTCTTAGTCAGTTGAAGAATAAGCAGCGACAGGAAGAGGACCTCGTGGTGGCCCGATCTATTCTATCCGCCATTTTTTTCTTGCTTTGCCGATTCCGCCGGTCGACTTAGTAGAAACGAGATGCTTCAATTTAATACAAAGGTGGTGGTAAGTCATAATTATTTTGTGTTATATTTATCAGGTGAGAGCACTGTGTTAATTTATTATATGTAATTTGAATTTTATGTGTTCTAATAATTTTTTAATGTATGATAACAATTAATATGATTATTTCTGTAAAAGTTTGTAGTCAGTGTTTAAATTAATGTTAAGTAATATTAAGAGAAATTAAATGGTAACATTAGATATTAAATTTGAGTACGTGTCCTTCAGTTATTCTCAGACATGTGTCAGAGTGTATTTCTCAAATTAATAATTTAGCAAAAAAAAAAAAAATAAAAAGCCACTATACAAAATATTCTAATTATTATATGTTCTAACTTAATTTAATAGTCCTTCTCTCCACTGCGGTCATGTCTACGATACGTGATATTATTTATACCCTGGATAACTTCACCGCTTGTGGCATTACCCATCGTGTGATTGCAGTGTTCCGGAATCCGTGGTGAGTGGGGGATGCTATAGATAGATAGATGGATAGATAGATAGATATATAGATATAGATAGATATTTTTCCGCCTACGTGTCATGCTGTGGGCTTAGGTTCAAATCCCGAATTAGGAGGGCGACATCGATGTAGATGTTTTCAAAACGTCGATGTTTTTATCAAAACATCTATGTTCTGAACATCGATTTATTGAAGCCGATATTTTAAAACGACTTTTTAGTCGATGTTTTGTGCTCGATGTTTTACGTTGTCTTGAATGTTTTTTTTTTAATGAAAAAGTACCATAATAAAAAGAACCACGTAGCATAATTTTTACACCTCGGTAAATGTAAGTCTGAATTCTGTAAAGGACGAATACAAAAGGGGGAATGATTCCCTAGCAATGAGAGAAATGGCAATTAACAACCAATGAGCCAATCAGAGCGCTTGGAATATTCTCGACATTCCAGAACCTTCCATGGGGTTTCCTTTTATAAATAGTATAAAAACGAGCGGCCATTTAATTTTTTGTTTTAATCTGGTATTATATAAGTTAAAGTAAATTAATATTAAGATACCTCTCAAAAGTGCCGTTACTAAACCGGTTTTAAAGAATGGATGTTCAAAAACATCGATGTTAAAAAACATCGTTGGTTTTTGGGCGATGTTTTATTAGCATCGATGTTTTAATTTTGAATATCGATGTTTCAAAACATCGATGTTTTGTTGTCGATGTCGCATCCCTATCCCGAATAAGGCTTGGTCGTTACCGTGTAGTCCCCCTCATAGGGAGCAATGCTGACTCACCTATATGGGGCTCCCATAATAAAGTAATCAGTAAATAGCACTGAATAACAAAAGGTGAATGTTTAATGACAAGTGCCTTCTCATTAGACAAATATATATATGTAAAGGATTTAGTGGGAAAAGAATGATTATTCTAAATTTAAAGGGGGCTTGGGAATTAAATTATATTCGTAGCGTAATTCGCCTCTAATTGTTTGTATTTCAAGACGCGAATTGGGAAAGGGAAATTCCCTTTTTATTATATAATCTTCGCGCGCCTCTGAGTTCTGCGGTCGAGGAGGAGCATTTACATTTTAGCCTTGAAAGATGTCTGGTTCGGGCTCTGCGCATGTGCAGGGAGAGTTGGCGCGCGGAGATGCCCGCGAATTTGGTTAGAGCGCGGAACAGAAGTCGATGCTATCAGATGTGTTTCGCCGCGGCTCTAAAAAAGAAATGGCGAATAATGAAATGCGTAGATCTGGAGAGGTGGTATTTTGACATTGAACTGAATAAACTCTACTTAATTTAGACGATGCTGAGTACTTTTTGAGTGTATGCCTTCACTCGATGCCATGGACTATAAAACAAGAAGACTGCAAACGACATAATAGCAGGCAAAAGCCCACGCCTGTCATATATATATATATATATATATATATATATATATATATATATATATATATATATATATATATGATGCTAGAAGCATAAACTATATTTAATTATATTAATAAGCGTTAAACGATAATTTTCTATTAAACACCTAGTGTGTTTTCCAATTCAGGAAGTAGATTGTTTTTCGCAGCGAAGAGTTCAGGGTCATCGAATTGATCGCACTCGCTGTCTGAAGTAACCGTCGAATGTTCGAGAGAAGGGACTTGGGATGATCACCCCCGCTTTTGCATAACTCGCGAGACAGAACAAAGCGTAGTTTAGGGATATCTTTGATAGAGTCAGGACGCGCGTTTTCCACTTGGAGGGGGTTCAGTCGAATTTGGCGGATCGGACTGGTTAATTAATACTTGAATAAACACCACGGCATCGATATGGAGTTCCTGTAATCTCTGAGTCTTCATTTTTATATATTTCTTCCTCACAGCGGACTTATCTGTAATTATTCTGCAGATGCGTCGCAGTCGTGACATATATATATATATACATATACATATATATTATATATATATATATATATATATATATATATATATATATATATATATATATATATATATATATATATATATATATATATATATATATATATATATATATATATATATATATTTATGTATATATATCAAATTTTTGTGTTTGATGGAATTGGTAATGTTTATATCCAGTTGACTTCCTTTATCATAGAGTAATTTTTATTTAACTAAACATGACTCATATATATATATATATATATGAGTCATGTTTAATTGAATAAAAATTACTCTATGATAAAGGAAGTCAACTGAATATAAACATTACCAATTCCATCAAACACAAAAATTTGAAATGTAATTAGATGAGAAAAACAGCCAGTGCCAAAGCTCATCAAAGACAACTAGGTTAAAACGATCGAAAATTTGTTTAAGATTACGATCAGGATATTTTATTCCAAAGAATAACAGTATATTAACAATTTATTCCCCAAACATTAACTAATGAAGAAGAGTATAACTGGCGAGAAACACGCTTATGACTTTGCATAGAGGCTGCCAAAGTGAACGGTTAACTTCCAGTTCTTGGATTTATACCAGAAACCAATATTCTTCCTAAATAAAATTAAACAGAAATGAAAATTCAAATAAATAGAATGAGAATTTAGATTAGGTATTTAGAATATATTTAATCTATCTCTGAGTAATTTTTCTCAAATATACATAATTACACAAATTCATATGCGAATCCCAGATGGAAATGAATAGATTCCTACCAGTGATAAAAGCTGATGTGTACTAAACCTACAGTATTCGCTCACCTCAGTGCTAACCTATGGAGAAAATTTGTCCACTATTTACAGCTACATAAATGCTGATAATCCAATAAAAATGGTATTTTCAGATAGGCTGAACTTTTCTGCACCTTGCAACAGAATTCATTTTATAAATTTCGTCCACCAAAGGAACTAGGGAGCGTTTAAAACACACTATACCAGATTTTTCCCCCGAATAATTTAAATTTTAAAATATTATATTTATTTTTTTAAAAGAAAACGCCCCAAGATGTAAACTTTCTTTACTTATTACCAAGTACAAATAAAATAAACCTCGGCTGTTTTTAACGACGCCTGTATGTAAAATTTCCCGATCGTCGCTTTTGAACTGTGGATTTCTATACAATAATAGGCAGACAAATTTTCATTTTTATATAGTAGATTTACAGCTTCATAAATGCCGATAATCCAATAAAAATGGTATTTTCAGATAGCCTGAACTTTTTTGCACCTTGCAAAGAGATTAATTTTATAAATTTTGTCCCCCAAAGAATTTAGGATCGTTTAAAGCACATTAGACCAGATTTCTCCCCAAACCCAAATAATAAAAATTTTAAAATATTATTTGCATTTGAGAAAAAAAAGAAAAATGTCCCAAGGTATAAAATTTCTTTCTATATTACGGAGGACAATTTTTAAAAAAAAACTTTCGATCCAAGTCGGCAATCCTTGGATAAATTTTCTCCATCGGTTAACACTGAGGGGAGCGAATTCAATAGCATTAGTACACAGCGGCATTAAGGCCTTGCTACAGTCCAGAAGCCACTCATTGCTGACTTTAGTGCATTAACTTAAATACCGATAATAAAAATGGTAATGTCAGATAGCCTGAACTTTTCTGCACCTTGCAATAGGATTCAATTTACAAATGTCGTAAACCAAAGGAATTTATGAGGGTATAAAACACACTATACCAGATTTTTCCCTGAATAATTTAAATTTTATAATATTATAGGCATTTAAAAAAAAACGAAGAATACCCAAAGGCGTAAAATTTTTTTCTTTATTACAAAGTACAATTTTTAAAATATCTTTCAATCCAAGTCGGCAATCCTTGGACAAATTTTCTCCATCTGTTAACACTGAGGGGAGCGAATTCAATAGCGTTAGTACACAGCGGCATTAAGGCCTTGCTACAATCCAGAAGCCACTCATTGCTGACATCAGTGCATTAACATAAATACCGATAATAAAATAAAAATGGTACTTTCAGATAGCCTGAACTTTTCTGCACCTTGCAATAGGATTCAATTTACAAATGTTGTAAACCAAAGAAATTTTTGAGGGTTTAAAACAGACTATACCAGATTTTTTCCTGAATAATTTAAATTTTAAAATATTATAGGCATTTAAAAAAACGAAGAATACCCAAAGGCGTAAAATTTCTTTCTCTATTACAAAGTACAATTTAAAAAAAAAATCTTTCAATCCAAGTCGGCAATCCTTGGACAAATTTTCTCCATCTGTTAACACTGAGGGGAGCGAATTCAATAGCGTTAGTACACAGCGGCATTAAGGCCTTGCTACAATCCAGAAGTCACTCATTCCTGACATCAGTGCATTAACATAAATACCGAAAATAAAATAAAAATAGTACTTTCAGATAGCCTGAACTTTTCTGCACCTTGCAATAGGATTCAATTTACAAATGTCGTAAAACAAAGGAATTTATGAGGGTTTAAAACACACTATACCAGATTTTTCCCTGAATAATTAAAATTTAAAAATATTATAGGCATTTAAAAAAAACGCAGAATACCCAAAGGCGTAAAATTGTTTTCTCTATTACAAAGTACAATTTTTAAAAAAATCTTTCAATCCAAGTCGGCAATCCTTGGACAAATTTTCTCCATCGGTTAACACTCAGGGGAGCAAATTCAATAGCGTTAGTACACAGCGGCATTAAGGTCTTGCTACAATCCAGAAGCCACTCAGTGCTGACTTCAGTGCATTAACATAAATACCGATAGTAAAAATGGTATTTTCAGATAGCCTGAACTTTTCTGCACCTTGCAATAGGATTCAATTTACAAATGTCGTAAACCAAAGGAATTTATGAGGGTATAATACACACTATACCAGATTTTTCCCTGAATAGTTTAAATTTTAAAAGATTATAGACATTTTAAAAAAACGATCAATACCCAAAGGCGTAAAAAATTTTTCTCTATTACAATGTACAATTAAAAAACATCCAATCCAAGGCGGCAATCTTTGGACAATTTTTGTCCATCAGTTAACACTGAGGGGAGCGAATTCAATAGCGTTAGTACACAGCGGCATTAAGGCCTTGCTACAATCCAGAAGTCACTCATTCCTGACATCAGTGCATTAACATAAATATCGAAAATAAAATAAAAATGGTACTTTCAGATAGCCTGAACTTTTCTGCACCTTGCAATAGGATTCAATTTACAAATGTCGTGAACCAAAGGAATTTATGAGGGTATAAAACACACTATACCAGAATTTTCCCTGAATAATTTAAATTTTATAATATTATTGGCATTTAAAAAAAACGAAGAATACCCAAAGGCGTAAAATTTTTTTCTTTATTACAAAGTACAATTTAAAAAAAATCTTTCTATTCAAGTCGGTAATCCTTGGACAAATTTTCTCCATCTGTTAACACTGAGGGGAGCGAATTCAATAGCGTTAGTACACAGCGGCATTAAGGCCTTGCTACAATCCATAAGCCACTCAGTGCTGACTTCAGTGCATTAACATAAATACCGATAGTAAAAATGGTAATTTCAGATAGCCTGAACTTTTCTGCACCTTCCAATAGGATTCAATTTACAAATGTCGTAAACCAAACAATATTTGCGGGTTTAAAACAGACTATACCAGATTTTTTCCTGAATAATTTAAATTTAAAAATATTATAGGCATTTAAAAAAAAACGAAGAATACCCAAAGGCGTAAAATTTCTTTCTCTATCACAAAGTAAAATTAAACAAAAAATCTTTCAATCCAAGTCGGCAGTCCTTGGACACATTTTCTCCATAGGTTAACATTGAAGTGAGTGAATCCGATAGGTTTAGTTCACAATAGCCTTAAGACGAAACAAAAACGTTATTATTCCTTTAAATTTTTTTCCCTATTCTATCCGAGCACATTTAAAAAACTTTGTCAAAAGAAGCGACAGAAGACGCATCCAGCGCCTAAAACTATGTTCTAAATGCGAGAGAACAAAATATAAAATATATATTTCCCCCTATTGATTTTTCTAAACTTGATTACACAAGTCAAGATTTCAAAACGTTCTTTCCTTTTTCTCGTGCAAAATATGAGGTATTCAGAAATTCCCCATGAAAGATTCAAATCATATAAACCTCATGGACTCGAAAAAAACTTTAACTCCATTACTATTTAGAGACCATATAGTTTAGTGCATTTATCATTTCGTTTGAAGAAATCATGAAAATACATCAGCGTTTCTGCTTTTGGTACTTCGCCAATAAATATTTCTTATTTTATGGTTTTGAGCTTTCTTTTTGTCGTTCCAAAATACAGGTTTAATTTTCAAAGGCATTTTCATTTATCGTATAAAAATATTAAAACCTGCGTCGTTAGTTTTGCATTTTACTTCTTTTATATTAAAAGGATTAATAGGAAGGTCTAATGAAAAGTTGCTTACAAAAACAGTTATTAAAGCTTTGTTTGTAAATTAATATTTTAACAGACTTTTAAAGTTGTTTACATTTTTAAATATATTATGTTTATATTTTTGATTATTAAGAGGATAAAGTTAAAATTTAATTGCATTTTGTTAATGAAAATAAAGCAGTTTAAATATTTTTAAATCCGATTAGTAATTTTTATACGCTATCAGTTTTATTTTAAACGCTTCAGACAACAAAATGTAGTTTATACCTCGATAAATTTTTTAATGTTGCACTGCTAGAAGTTGATTCAATGTTAATTTTGAAAGTATTAGCTTAAGAGATTTTTAATTAACTATAAAATTAAAAAAGTAACATTTACATTAATATTTAAAAATTTACATAATTATGTATATTTAGTTTAAAAGCATATTTATGACTTTTAAACAAATTTTTATTAATAATTTCCTTATAAAGTATATAATATTTTTTTTAAATTTTCTTCACTTTCATCCCTTTAGAGATATTCAGAATATTTTATTCAGAATATTTTGAATATTTTATTAATTGTTCATTGTTATTCACTGAATATTTATTTTTATGAAATAAGCTTGAAACTAGAATATGAAAACTAAAATTAAATTGTCTAAAAACCAATTAATTTTTAAGGTCAGAGTTATTAACTCAGAGCTTAGTCTATGTTGGATAATTCAGAAAAGTTCTAAGTTAATATGTGGTAATGTAGACCTCTCATGCGCAAAAATATAAATCTTATTCAGAAATTACGGAAAGGTCTATTTAATCATTCTTTAAAAAAATATTTTTTAAAAGTTTAATTTAATTAATTTTTATACTTCTTTCATAAATGTTTTTCCAAAATGAGCTCTTAATTTTCTAGTTCTTTAAAATGCGTATAAAATGGCTTTTAAGGGGAAAATTTACTTATAAATGGATGCAAAACGAAAATAATTTATGCTTACTTTGGCTTTTATAATTATAATAAACATACACCATGCTTTTATTGCGTTTTCATTCGCTTTAAATTTTTAATTGAAAAATTACTGAAAATAATTTCTAATAGGCTCAAAGTATTTGATTTGTTTTATACTCGGGTTTGAAAAACAGAAACTTTATCACCGAAGGAAGTATTTTATAGTATTGCTATTAAATATTCATGCCTTTCAGTCTATATTATGAGTTTACATTATTCGAATCAAAAATTCATTATGATTAAGTATTAGACACCTTATCCTGCTTTTCGATTTTAACTCCCAAATTATCTGCAGTTTAACCACGATTTTTATGAGGGTAAAGTAGGTAAACTAGAGACTTGCAGACCTTTATTATTTTAAAGGTTTGAACCCCAGGCGTACCCAGCACCCATGGACCTTGGTTTTCGCCCTTGTTATGAGCTTCTCAGCAGGGTAAAAACGATAAGTCATGTTTCTTCCTCTCCAGCGTATTTTTGGTACGCTGGAGGTTTATAATGATATATATGTGTGGGTGGGGTGGGGGGTGGGGGTAATATACCCATTACATCACGTCTTTAAACTATAACCTGAAAGGGAAAACTAGCTCATATTTACATGGCTGGAGCTAGACTCAGCCTGAAAGGAATAAAAATTAAATTTCGATACAGTCGGGTCGAATCGTTTATTAGAGCGAGAAAAGAACATCTTTCTAGTATCACCTTTCAACATTAAACGCTTGGGCAAGGTAGACATGTGACTATTATTTATAGGACCAGCAGATTTTGGGGCTCGCGATGCTAACCCACTCCTGAATCCAAACATATACACGTGTAGAAATGCAAAGGCATGCGATTCATGGGAAGTTCTGTGGCTAAAGGCTTTAGAACGATAAATTAATATTTCTGGGGATTGGATTGGGGAAAGGGAATTTAAATTTTAGAAAGAGGGCATAATATTTAACTTATTACGCATATATATATATATATATATATATATATATATGTGTGTGTGTGTGTGTGTGTGTGTGTGTGCGCGTTTGTTTGTTTCTGTGTGTGTGTGTGCGTGTGTATCATTATAATCCGGAAACACTATCCTATATCGACCTGGTCTCGAATACTTCCAACCAGGGGGCATTAGAGACAACAACAACAACAACAACAACAACAACGAAACGATTGGTCTTTGGGAGAATTCCTACAAAATGAATATGACATGTAACAAAAACTAAAATAAAATATGGTTCGCAGATATGAAAAAAATAAAGTAAAGAATCACATAAGGCATTCACAAAAAAATAATTAATATTCAGATATTTATCTTCAGCGCTTTCTTTCTGCTTTTCAAATTTTAGCAAATAATTTCCATTTCCTTAGAGATTCAGTAATCGTGATTCAAAGCATAAACAAAACATTATTTAATAGATTAATAATCAACTCATTCTCCCGTTTATATTATAAATGGTGAATGCATATTTAATTATTCAGATTTCTACTTTGCTTGATCTACAATACTTAATCATAAACACCCTGTGCGCTTGCATATTTTTGCAATTTCCCATTAATTTAAATTGCTTTCATCATAACAAGACATTACGAGTTTCAAATAAACCTGTTTATACCCATCAAAAATATTTGCTTTGATTCCAATGCTATGCTTGAATATCTCTGATGTAAATCAAACCTTTCTTTTGCAAGCAAAATTTCCGTATTGCAATAAATGTATTTAAATGCGACTTGAACGATTCAGTAATTAATTATTTCCTGTGTTGCAAATATTCATGACTAAAATGCGTTAGACTAAACAAGGGTACGCTTATATAACTTGCGTCTTTTCACAGATAACTCTACAAAAATATTTAATAAGTTGTAGGTTAGCTTTTTCATTCCTTACTCTAGATGTAAGTAAACGAATAATGAACACTCCAAAACTTATATATGAATTCAATGGCTTTGTGAAGAGAGTTACAGCTAAACAATAAGTGCAACTAGAAATACATGAATATAATAATTAACAGTGATATACATCAGCCTTGTAGTCTATTTTTGCAAAAGTTATCTAAAATTGAAAGGCATCGTGAGAAGTCTATTATTTTCATTAGCAAAGTTTCATGTATATATTACAAGTAAAACAGTGTATAAGAGATGTTTTCATCTTAGCATTCTCTAGGCTTTAAGTGTTCTAAAAATATAAAGTGAATCCGGTCTCCCTGTAATTATGTAAGAAAAATCTTAGCTTCATACAAAATGGTATATTTTCAAACTTTTTACGTAGAACCTATGACGTGTATGGTTGGGGGTTTCGCCGTGGATGTACATTTCGAGATCATCAGTGTCTCATAGCATGTAAAAAGACCCATCCTATAGGGTTTTTAGATTAAATTGAACGTAAAATAATTGCAAAATTTTTGGTTGCCATTAGATCTACTTATTCATTGGTGATTTTGTATTTTAAATCTGTTGGAGACATCACGTCCAATAAGTTGCAAGACATGATATTCCTCCGGTTCTTTATTGAGAAATCATTATCTTTTATAGGCAGTAGGCATGCCTTCCTTACGAGATGCAATCCCTATCTTACTTCCCTATCTGTACCAGTCCCATCTGCTCCGAAAGCTCAATACTCCAACTCTTACACGAAGGGTTTTCAACACAACACGCGATCAGACTCTCTCTCTCCATCTCATCTACGGCACAGATCGAACTTCGTGCAAGCCTGGGCAAGAGAAAAGAAAAAAAAAAGATCAATAAAATCTGCGATGAAAACTTCCCTCTGCATGCAGTTACTACATGTCGGATCCAGTTGTCCACTTTCGAAAAGAGACCATCCAAAAGTATTTGAAGACCTTATTTGAACAGTGGTCCAATTCCATTCTTGTCCATTTTGAGATACAGAGCCTTAAAGTCTAATGAGTGCTGAGAAATGACTGCTGAAGTCGGATATCTAATACCTTATGTTGGCAGCAGAAATAATCTGGAGGTGTACCAGTTTAAAAATAAGATAGAAAGGACTTGTATGAACATGAAAGTGAGGCTAACTTCATTTTTTCAAAAGGGGAGTTGGACCACTGCTCAAATAAGGCCTTCATTTGATAACCGTTTCAATTTGCTGAGAAGATGAGGTAAAAGGGATAATATATTCATGTACAAGAGATTAAAGTTATAAAATGTTGATCAGCAATCTTCAAAACGCAGGGCTATAGCTTGCAGCCCTGAAGAGATAAAGGTGATGTGTGGTGGGGTACTATAAAACTTCAGGAGTGTACTTATTCTGCTTACTCAACTGAGAGTTTCTTGACTATTAACAGCTGTCTAGAGGGTTGATATCCCTACATTGACTTTTGATTCGTATCTAGCTACACTGCTGGCCACTGTAAATGCAACACCCTGAAGGAAACATGCAAATAACATGAAATTTACAACATGCATTAGCGGAGGTGAGATATGCAAATGATTAGAATTTCAGCGCAGACGCACATCACGCGCGCCTGTGGCGCCACTTCAAAGCGCTATTTAAGGCTTGGAGATTTCGACGATTTCAAGTTCGGCAATTGTGTTTTTCTTGTGGTTTTTTCAAAAAAAACGATCAATTATGCTTCGTCGAAAACAGCGATCATCTTTTGATCAAGTATCCGAGTTCGACAGAGGAAGGATAGTGGCCTACCGAGATTGTGGATTATCTTTCAGGGAAATTGGTAGTCGTGTTGGACGAAACCAAACAACTGTAATGCGGATATGTGATCGTTGGATGCAGGAGGATACGACGGACCGGCGTGTTCGATCGCATCCACCTCAGCGCACCACTTCACGTGATGACAGGCAAATTGTGCGCATGGCAGTGACGGATCGCTCAGTCACATCATGAACCATAGCACAGCACATGCAGTCTGTAACGCATCATGCAGTCTGTAACGCATCATCCAGTGTCTGCGCGTACCATTCGACGCCGTTTACAGCAGAGTGGTCTGTACGCAAGACGTCCATTGCTTTGTCTACCCTTGACGCAGAACCACAGACGTCTCCGCCGCCAATGGTGCGATGACAGAAGGATGTCGACGGCAGAATGGAATGAAATTGTCTTTACTGACGAGTCACGCTTCTGTCTGTAACACCACGATGGTCGCTTTCGAGTCTGGAGACACCGTGAAGAGAGGATGCTGAACAGCTGCGATATGCACCACCACACTGGTCCTGCACCGGGTATTATGGTATGGGGCGATATTGGATATCACTCTCGCACACCTCTAGTACGCATTGCCGGTACTTTAAACAGCCAGCGCTACATCTCCGAGGTGTTGGAGCCAGTTGTCCTTCCTTACCTTCAGGGCTTGCCCACAGCCATATTTCAACAGGATAATGCGCGACCACACGTGGCACGCATTGTCCAACGGTTCTTCGTCAATCGCCAGATCGAATTGCTTCCCTGGCCGCCTAGCTCTCCGGATCTTTCGCCGATAGAAAACATGTGGTCCATGGTGGCTCTACGATTGACCCAGATTCCATCCCCAGCTGCCACAGCAGATCAACTTTGGCAACGTGTGGAAGCTGTTTGGTCTGCTGTACCCCAAGAACTCATCCAAAGTCTCTTTGAATCAATGCCGAGGCGCGTGGCAGCGGTGATCTCCAACAATGGCGGCTACTCTGGCTACCGATTTTGGCAGGAACCACACTTCACAGAAGTCTATAAATTTAATCATTTGATACTTGGTCAACATGTTATCTACAAAATAAATTTTGTTGTGATATCTCTTGTCTTTCTTGGTGTTGCAATTTGGGTGGCCAGGAGTGTATGACTGGAATTCCCTTAAATAAATAGAGAAATCCAAACAAGAATTTATAACTACATATAAACAAGGGATATCTACACATAAATACAATACTAATTCACCACTTTTAAGGAGTTACGACAAAATTACATCTTACCTAAGAAGCGCAATGTCCGCCACTTATATCACACATGCGATTTCCTATGTCCACCATTTCCATGTCAGAATCCTTAGATTTGACGTAAGAGAATTATTATCAGAAACTCATATTCTTTATTGAAGTTTAAACCATTCTTAGACCAACTATCACTATGACAAAAAAAAAAGAATAACAAGTGTCGAAAACAGAAAATTTATCAATAGTAAGTGAATCGGCAAAAATTTTGAAAAGTGTAAATTCCTAAAATTCTTTTTCATTTTCATTTGCGTTGAATTATTTTTCATTTCCGTTTAAATGATTGATTAATTTTCCTGAGATTTTAACCAATAAAAATTAGCTAGTCAACTTACATTACAGATTCATAAGGTAAAAAAACTAATCATTAATTTAATATATAGTAGATAACCTACAAGTACAATACTCACTTTCAGTTTCAAAACATAAATTTCAAGAGATTTCTATAGGAACTAATCAGAAGTTGATACAGAGTAATTTGCAATTATATTGAAAAGGTGAGAGAAATTTATTGAAGATCGTTAAAGTTGAAATCTGAAAATGTTCTTTGTGAGGGAGAAGCAACGAACCCGTATTCTAAAATTAAACTACTGTTGCTTTTTTTAATAAAATCTATACTAATACACTAAAGTGCCACTGAATTAGAGATAACAAAGCCTATGCAAATTGTGTAGCGCTGCGCATCATGTATGCGTAAGTGAGGGCGCTGTGGTAACTGCATATATAGCGCGTACTGCGGTTGTTCTGAATTAGTTGTTGGAATTGCCAGTATGAGTAAACTGTCTGATTTAGACGCCTTCGATCGCGGACAAATCGTAGGTGCGCTACGCATGGGCCATTCAATTTCCTAAATCGTCAGACAACTAGGATTTTCAAGATCGACAGTGTCAAGAGTATACCAAGAATACATGGATGGTGGAAAAAAACTAGCGATCGGGCAAACTGCAAAGGACAATTAGCCTTGACAGTACGTGGTGAGAGACGGCTCAGGCGTATTGTACGTAGCCAGCGAAGCCAAACATTAGCTTAAATTACCACCCAGTTTAATGACGGTGCCAGTCGTACAGTCAGTAAACGGACTGTGCAACGCTCGCTTCACCGTATGTGTTTCGGGAGTCGTCGACCTACGAGAATACCATTGCTCTATACTCGCCATCGGGCTGCACGTCTTGCCTGGACAAGGGAGCACAGAGACTGGAGTGTAGAGTACTGGAAACGAGTAGCATGGAGGGATGAGTCACGATTCCGACTACTTAACGCCGACGGGAGGCTGAGAATATGGCGTCAGGCTCATGAAGCGATGGATCCTGCATACCTGGCTGGAACTGTACAAGATATGGTGACTCAATCATGGTCTGGGGTGTTTTTTCGTGGCACAGTTTGGGATCTTTGGTGCGTGTACCAACCTCCCTCAATGCAATTAGGTACGTAGAGTTGCTGGGTGATCACCTCCATCCATTTATGCTGTTCTGTTATCCCCACAGTAATGGAGTTTTCCAGCAAGACAACTGTACCTCTCACAAGTCCCGGTTGGCTACTGGCTGGTTGGATGAGCATTCCTCTGACTTCTCTGTCATGAATTGGCCACCTAGAAGCCCAGACTTAAATCCTATTGAGCATCTTTGGGATGTTTTGGAACAAGGCGTGAAAGGCCATCACACAGCACCAAAGAACCTTACTGAATTATGGACAGCTTTAGCCAATATTTGGCAAGCCATTCCCGTGGAACGTTTCCAGAAACTTATTGAATCTATGCCTCGTCGTGTGGCAGCCGTTATCAAGGCCAGAGGAGATCCAACTCGTTACTAGGTAGGTATCCCTAATTCAGTGGCACTTCAGCGTATATAAAGAGAGAGAGCGGATTTTAAATGTGGAGGGTAATCTCTGGAACCACTGCACCTATTTGAAATATTCTTTCACTATTTGAAAGGTACATTATTCCAGATGGACATAGGCTATATATTATGTATATCTGATCAGCAGAAAGAAAGTTAGGGGCCTAAATGTTGAGCTGATGCTTCACTTTTACAATTTTTCCTTTGTCAACCATAGGCAAATAACCATAGAAACGCATCAAACGAAATTTTCATTTATTTTCAGTAAAACATTTAACATTTGAATTTTCTTTGTCAACCATAGTCAAGTAACCATAGCAACACATCAAACTACATTTCCATTCATTATCAGTAAAAAATTTAATATTTTACAGATTCAAGTGGAGGAGGTATTGATAAATGCAAAAAGGATTTTTGAAATTGGCAACGTTTAAAGGTTTATTGAAGAAAATTACATTTGGAACTACGCTTTTTATTGGGCATTTAAGGTAAAAAAAGATTTACAATTTATTGGCTATCAACTGGAAATTTATTGGTATAATAGCATTACAGAACTTTATTTAACTTATAAACTTTATGTTTTTGAATTTGTGTACAATTTTATGCACAATTTGCGTAAATCGAACTTGAATTATTGAACTTTATTCAAAATCAGTGTGTTTCATTGAAACTGTGAAATTTATTGATTATTTCAAATAGGCCTATGTTTGTTCCTTTATAAGTGAAAAAGTATTGCTTCAATTGAGCTGAAATTTTGCATAGATATAGTTGATAGTTCAGATTAAAACATAGGCATATTATTTTTTGAAAATCGGGCCCCGGAGTTTTTAAATTAATGTTTTAATTATTTTGCCCCTAAAAGTTGCTTATTTCGACAGCTTCCGCGGCTGTCCTCGCTGACAGCGAGACTATGGGGCCGAATCGTACCAAAATCGACACGCGGGTGACCCCGGACACGATTCAGTGCATGACGTAGCCGGATTTTTTAATTTTTAATTTAAAAAAAGTTATTAAATTTTTTGTTCCATTTTTGGTGCTCTTTTCGTGTTTTTTGTGTGCGGACTCTGTAGCGGATAGGCTATGCGGTCGAATCGTATAAAAATCGCATGCGGGTTGCCCCCGGACACAATTCAGTGCCTGAGTTACAGTTTACAATAAAAATTTCTTTTGCCATAATCATCAACAAATCCCAAGGTCAAACATACAAATATATTGTACTTGACTTATGGGAGGATTGCTTTACTCATGGACAATTATACGTTGGTCTCTCTAGGTCAGGAAATGCGGAGAATCAATTTATTTTAAAACCTCAGAAAGACGAAAATTATGGTATGCTATAAAGTTTTTAAAAAATTATACCTACATAATATCTACTTAAGATAGATAATTGCTGAACCCGGATAAAGTCGGGACGGGCCGCTAGTTGAAAATGAAAAGAACGAATCCTTTAAATCTGAAATCCTACAACATCCTATTTCAGGTTTACATCGCTTTTGAAGACTCTTGAAGGTACATTTATCTTCTGTTTATCAATACGTCAGACCCAAAATTAAAATGAACACCATGTCAAGTAACCATTTCCGGTACAACTTGTAGCTGTGTAGCGTAGGATTCTACATTTAGTTTGGTAACAAAATTAATAATGCTCAATGCGGACAAATCGACATTTAAATGAACGGCTTCTAACTCAATTTATGCAAAGTTTTAGTAATTTTGCAAAACAATCAAAAGAAAATAATTATTAAACATATTAAAGCTATTTAGGAATTTAGAATTAATACTGCATCAGTATTTAGGATACAATATTAATATTGCATCAGTATTTAGGAATTAATACTGATGTAATATTAATATTGTATGTGTTTTTTAAATGCATTATATCGCAATAGTTGTATGTTATGTTTTCTTTATGTGTTTATATATATGGGATTGTATGCATAGACTTAATATAACGTGATTGACATTGAAATTGCACTGTGATAAATGCATAGGAAATTTACTCTATTGAATTATTTATTATAAATTGCTTGTAATGTTATCAAGAACTCTGAAATATAATCGTACCTTGTGTATTTAGAAATGCAATTATCCACCAGCAAATTTCCTTTTCCGATCTATTTGATTTGCATTCTAATATATTGTAAGATATGCAAACTGTGTTATATATGTTTCATAGTATTACTTATGTTATTATATTGTTTATTTGGTGTTGTTATGTATTATACAGTGTACTATACAAGAAAAAAAATGAAAAAAAGTTAATAAAAAAGAGGAAAAAAAAGTTTATTTGAATACAGGATTGCTTTTGCAACCAGGTTATTGCCACCAAAATTTCAGGCCTAAATTTGTTTATTTTGGTTAAATTGGATTACTTTGGTGCCGTTGGCGGGTGGTGTTTTTTTTTTTTTTTTTTTTTAAACTACTTTAGTTGCTCTGATTCACGTGGCGATCGAGATTTCAGTAGCTAACTTACCCGTATAAGCTTATAGCTGTGGACGGGTTATTTTTGAACTTAGCAATCTAGAAATATTTATTATTCTAACAACTGGAGAATGTTAAACTATTGGAAAAACAACACTTAAAATTCCTTTCATATCAAATATAACCTTTGTCTGTTTTTGGCTTTCCTAAGTACGAAGACATTTTCAAATGGCACTTAACATTGTGGCCATACCTGCGCTATAAAACGGTTGCATTGACGATTCTAGAGCCTGCACAACATGTGGCCTGTCAGCCACATGCCGCCCACGAGCACTCGCTCTATGGCCCACGAAAACCTTTGTGAAGACGTATAGTAGAAATCTAAAAAATACGGAATATTAATTTTAGATTAATAATATTACAAAAGGAATATATCTGTGGCTTGGATCTAAAAGGGCCAATGTCAAAATTGCTAGTTTTGAGTAGGGATGCGACATCGATAACAAAACATCGATATTCAATATTAAAACATCGATGCTAATAGAACATCGCCCAAAAACCAACGATGTTTTTAAACATCGATGTTTTAGAACATCCATTTTTTTTAAACTGTTTTAGTAACTTCTAACATTAATGTTACTTCAGGTAGTCGTGGGGGGGGGGGGGGGAATGAATGATTTAATTTTACTCTCTGATTGGGCTGACACAAATGACAAAAACTTGGTTGCTTTTACCTTGGGCTACATTAATGACTCAAAATTCTCTTTGTAAATATTCCCATGTTTTGCCTTCAAATGTCCAGATAAATTCGTGGTATTGCCAGAAGTTTTGAGGGACTTAAGGCAAATATTGCATTTTGCCAATTTGTCAGAGGTTTAGCAAAAATATTTCCAAACGGTACTTTTAGGAGGCAACTTACTAATAATATTAACGTGAACTTATATAAAACCAGAACAAAACAAAAACTTAAATGGCCGCTCTCTTGTCTATACTATTTATAAAATAAAACCCCATCGAAGGTTCTGGAGTGTCAAGAACATTCCAAGCGCTCTGATTGGATCATTGGTTGTTGATTGCCATTTGTCTGTTTGCTAAGGAATCGTTCCCCCTTTTGTATTCGTCCTTTACATAATTCAGACTTACATTTACTGAGTGTGAAAATTATGCTAGTGGCAAATTTTTTAATTATGGTACTTTTTCATTAAAAAAAACATCGAGACAACGTAAAACATCGAGCACAAGACATCGATGATAAAAAAAACATCGGCTTCAATAAATCGATGTTTAGAACATCGATGTTTTTATCAAAACATCGATGTTTTGAAAGCATCAACATCGATGTCGCATCCCTAGTTTCGAGAAAGAGGCATTCAAAGCTATTGACCTTCTGCTGAATATTATATCTTTCTTATGCTACGCGTCACATTATTATTTTTTTACTTGTTCATTGTTAGTGTAAAAAACATTATTTTTATCATATAAAAAATGTTCATCTGTTACTATTTTATATAAAACATATGCCTTTGGCCCTTTTGGGATCTAAATTTACTGCAACTTAGATGACATTGGCCGATATTTTAATGGAAATATAATCTCTTCCTGTTTCTTATTTGACATTGGCCTCCTTAGAATTGAAAATTTACTAAAATGGAAACTTTTGGTATAAATTACTCAAAATCTAAAAAAAAATTGACATTCGCCCTCTTGGAACCAAGCTACCGATATAAACAATGAATATTAGTATTCATTTAGTTTTTAAAACAATAAGTGATTTTTTTTTTTTTGCTTAGATGAAATATTTTTCACTTTCCCATCTATCCTGCTTTCTTTCGGCCTATAGCAGCACTCCATAAAGTATACTCAATATGGCCCTCATCCTATTTTGAGTTGTACAAGCCTGGTCTATAATAAAATCTTTGTCAGAGAGTTCCAGGTCTAAGATCGTAAAAAAGCATATTTTATTGACCATTTGGTGGGCATATCTGACTCTCAGGCAGCTATGGTTCCCTAATTCAACGCTGGGCCCCGCACTCTTCGACCTTGGGTACTGTGAGTCTACACCTGCTTCAGTCAACATCTTGTCTTCAGTGTGGAAGGGTGATTCGGGACACCAGCCTTCTATGGTTCAGGTAAAAATTAGACAAATCCGACCAAAAATTAAAAATTCCAACCCAATCACATTCCACTAACTAAATGCCTCTACAAAACGAACCGTAATATAACCTGTGATAGTTGTGTTCAAGAGAAGCTGGTCAAGAATTAAGGAGAAATGGTTTGACAATTGTGGCTACCATGAAATGTAATAAACCACAAATACTCTCTGAATTTTTGGTTAGGAATACAAGGGAAAGAAATATTCCATCCATATCTGCCTTCCAATCAGATGTTCCCACTAAGCGAGAAAAGAGTCATATTTCCACCGAAGGGTTAAACTGAGCAAAGGTTGGTCCCAGGTCTTGTCAAAGTATGCCCCGCTGCCCCCGTTTCTGGAGAACATGGACTTGAGTGAGCAGTAAAAGCTTCATCCGGGATGTTTCTCAGCACATTTGCTACACCCAGTCGGATTGCTGCAATATCTTCATTAAGCTTCCCTTTCACACCGCGACAGGGGCTGGTGAATATGGGGAATGGGATACAGCAAGGATTGCACAAGGGGATATTTCTCAGCACATCTGTTACACCCATTCGGATTGCTGCAATATCTTCATTAAGCTTCCCTTTCACACCGCGACAGGGGCTGGTGAATATGGGGAATGGGATACAGCAAGGATTGCACAAGGGGATGTTTCTCAGCACATCTGTTACAGCCATTTGGATTGCTGCAATATCTTCATTAAGCTTCCCTTTCACACCGCGACAGGGGCTGGTGAATATGGGGAATGGGATACAGCAAGGATTGCACAAGGGGATATTTCTCAGCACATCTGTTACAGCCATTTGGATTGCTGCAATATCTTCATTAAGCTTCCCTTTCACACCGCGACAGGGGCTGGTGAATATGGGGAATGGGATACAGCAAGGATTGCACAAGGGGATATTTCTCAACACATCTGTTACACCCATTCGGATTGCTGCAATATCTTCATTAAGCTTCCCTTTCACACCGCGACAGGGGCTGGTGAGTATGGGGAATGGGATACAGCAAGGATTGCACAAGGGGATGTTTCTCAGCACATCTGTTACAGCCATTTGGATTGCTGCAATATCTTCATTAAGCTTCCCTTTCACACCGCGACAGGGGCTGGTGAATATGGGGAATGGGATACAGCAAGGATTGCACAAGGGGATGTTTCTCAGCACATCTGTTACAGACATTTGGATTGCTGGAATATCTTCATTAAGCTTTCCTTTCACACCGCGACAGGGGCTGGTAAATATGGGAAATGGGATATAGCAAAGATTACACAAGTGGTTTTCCTCGTCTTAACGCAAAACTTATTGTATAATGTCTGCTTGGAATCCGCCTCCACCACGTCACTCGTATAACTACCAATTAAAGGCGCCAACAAGCCACACAGTAGATTGCTAAGAACAGCCTTGTCACCTAGCTAGTTTACTAAGGAAACACTTCCACGGCCGTGTATATTCAGAACACATATCATTTGACTGAATAGCACCCATTTCTTGTGTTTGAATATCACAGGTAAAGAATTAAAAAGTCAGTTCTGGAAATTTTCTGACAAAGGTGTACAAGTGCACAAATCTTCCCCGTACATAAATTTTATATGGTTCATTAAAAAGTCTTAAAAGTGTATTTCTTAGTCTTCGTCATACACATAAAGGGGAGATCAGAACGTGTTCGACACAAGATGTCAAATAGAGAGCCAGTTTCTGTAACATCAAGACACAACCACAGATTTTATTTATCATCTCCAGACTAAAACGTAGATGTGACGAGGATTAAAAACTTTAATAGAGATCACTAAAATCCTTAACTTAAAACAACTCTCTCGAAATTTGATGCTTCAACTTTTTTATTTTGTGTTTCGTTCAATGCCTATACAGAAGGTCGTTCGCACTTTAGGGAAACGATTTTTTTTCGTTTGCATTTTGAGATAAAAAATTGACAACTTCAGAATTTGCTACTGTTTTGTTTTGATTGTAATGTAAAATAAAAGATTTATTTTGAAAATGGCTCCTAAAATTGATAGATGGCTCGAAGGTTAACTAACTCCGCTTTCCGAGGAGAAATATTCGTATCAACAAATTATAAAGCGGTGTAAAAATCGCGGTTATGGCATTTCACTCTACTATTAGCAGAATATTTAACAACCAATTTTTGAAGAAGAAATTCCGGCCTTATTTGGAAAGGACATTGATAAAGTGGAGGTTCATATGGACAAAGGCTCTAGTCACACGTCTAAATCAGCTGCCGCTTATTTAGCGAAGAAAGAATCAGAAACAGGATCCCATTTAATGAAATACCAGTAAAATCACCTAACGCTTCTTCTATTGACTTTTGCGTTTTCGGTTTATTAAAACGAGCCTTTGGAAAACGGCATCCAAGAACACTGAACGGACTTTTGGAAAACGGTCCAAGAGGAATTGGGGTAAAATTGGCATGACTTTACTAAGAAAAAGTTTACTTTCATGGAAAATTCGAGCCAGGGCTATTGTCAAGAAGGCTATCAGATAGAAGCAAATCGCCTCACAAAAATACGGCATTTATACATAAAACATAACTATCAAAATCGTTTCCATCAAGTGCGAAAGACCTTCTGTATTATGCTGATAAAATGTTCCGTGGTCGGAATGTTTTATCTATATTAATAAAGAGACAAGGGGATGTCGAGATCATCACGTGGCCGTAACGCATCCGGGCGGACCAATCCTCGAAAAAAAATGGGCCGACAAATATACAGGAATCGGTGTAATATTTTTTTTCTCATGAAAGTACATAAATGTTACATATTTGGAAAGAGCTTCGAAAACTGATAATTTTTTATGCGTACACTTATTCTGTTAATTCAATAGTTTTAGAGATATTTTCATTCTAAAATCACTCACTGCTGAGAAACCAAATCATCTGGTGCAGTGGTGCTGCCATCTGTCGGCAGCGACGGGAATGAAAATTGAAAGGAATTTATTCACTTGAATTTAATACATTTGTAGGCTTTTTTTCTTTTATGGGGCCCAAAGTACATAAATATGTTACACGGATGGCTTGAGCGTAGCTAAGCGAAGCCCGAGCCTAGCCGGGCGAATCCCGGCTAGTTTATAATTTAAGAACACACAGTTACAAGTGATTGTCTTAAATAATCTTTATAGTACTACGTTTTTGAATGTTAATCTCAGTTCGATACTTGGAACAAAAAAAATTCTTTAGTTACAAAAACAATTATTTTTGTTTCTCCTGTTGTTGTTGTTTCTAATGCCCTCTGGTTGGAAGTTCCAAACCAGGTCCATATAGGCTTCGGTCTGGAGTGTGCGTCTCCTGTTTACATAGCACCACAAGGGTCGGAATCAGTCTTAGCCAGTTGCCACCTCAATTTTGACTGAGCACCCCCAGGGGTGACATCTGGAGGGATCGTACCCTCTCCTATCCTCTCTGACCTCATAGACAATTATTTTTAAGCGTATACAACCAGGTGGATAAATGGCTAAATCAAACTTTTCTGTTTGATATTCTGTGAATTTTAAAATTCTAATTCACACACAACTTAGTCAGTTATAGGAAAATAACAACAACTTGCCATTGCGTATTTGAAAAAGAAAATATCTTATGAAACTGCAATCACATATAACGATTCAAATAATAGGTATTCTTTTGTCAGTTTAATTTCTCAGAGTCAAAAATTTCAATATCCACATCCAGTTCCCTTTAAAGAACTACTCTACTGCTAATAACTAAAACAAAAAATCCCTACCTCATTTTTATGTCTTCAAAATACAATTAAATCGGATTAATAATGAATTCAATAATGAATACGGTTACTTTGCCAGAAATCGAGTTAAATTTATTTGTTCGTCTAATTGTGTATTTAGTGATGTTCAGATCCCATGGTAGAAAACAGAAATACACTGCAAACTCGCGCATTAATGATTTCAATTTCATTCCATAGAAAATTTCTCGGGGGGATTCTTGCATGCATAATAAACAAAAACAAAAATCCCTGAATATAATTAAAATGCATTTTCATATGGCTTGCATAAATATTTATTAAAGTGTAAGACATTTAAGTAATTTAACCCATGGGATTACCAAATTACGGTAAAACAGACACTGTTAAATCATGCAAACATATATCAGTAAAATATGTATGTATTCCATAAATTAATAACAAGCCTCTTATATAATTAATTTTTTCTTTAATGAGGCAACCAGTGTTATGTCAAATTTTACTACTCATAAACTTAAGGTCACTGCCTACGTTGAAAATGTCATTTTTTGACTATTTTGGTCAATTTCATTTTTTGCAAGAATCGTGTAATTCAATCTTTTATCTTTTCAAAACTGTTTTGATTTTCATTCTACATCAGTTAGAAGCAGAGTTATAGCTATTTTTTTTAAAAAACTTCCGCTACAAAATTGAAGTGATAAACAACTTTAAAAGTGTTTTTCTCAGAATTAATGTTTTTTAGCACAAATCTCTACGGTTATCATGATATCTCACATAATAATGCATATAATTTGATAAAATTTTCACAAAATGTTTTAGATGCTATTGTTAATGAAATGACTCCCAATAATTGTTGTATAATAAACAGTTTTTAGTTTGGGGCTGTTTTTATAAGGAAAGGAATGACGAATCGGGGAAAATTTTCATATAGGAACATAAAATTGCGTGCATTATTTTTGCATTTTAAAATTTCTCTTAGATTATAGGTCATTTTGAAGATAACTGTCATATATATCATGTGTGAGAAGGAAATTAAAATAGTAGCATTAGGATTTTGTGCAGAGTGATAGGCGTTTTAGCTAAATTTCACTAAAAATTAATTCAAATTGACCAATTTATAAAAAAGTGTTCTATTTACATGTAAGTTTTTGTTCCGTTTTTTAGTTTTTAAATGCTATTTTACCATAAAAGACCAAAAAATTCTTTAAATAATTATTTTTTTAAAAAATTGACTCCGAACGTAGGCTGTCACCTTAAATAATAATTGGAATTGATACCTTTCAATTAAACATATATTCTAAGAATCTCTGAGGTACGTTTTTTCTCCTTAATACATATCTATTTGGCTCGAGAATTGAATTGACAGTACCTGCTTTCTTGACAGATCCTATGTACTATTTCACAATCAAGACATGCTTGGCTCTTTCGTCGATGATCCTTACAAACATGATGGAGCAATGAGAAGCCTTATTTGGACTTGCGGTTTAGATTACATCATGTTCTCTATTCGGTCCTGTCTTGAGCAATTCCTTAATGTCCCAAAAAGGGGGAAGAAATGTTGCGTTTAAGATACACATGAAAAGAGGAATTCTGCGCCGAAGGTGAGACAAAAAGTATTAGTGCAATAGAACTAAAAAAACATTATATGTAGAGATAAAAAAAAACATAAAAAAACTTTGCGTATGCCTCTAGCGGCTGTTCCATTTAACCGATCGAGATGAGATTTCAGACATAGTTATTCAGAGGTATGAGCTAGGCATTCTGTGAACCGCAACCCAGTGGCGCTCATGGTTATAGGTACAGAAACTCGAAATTTTCGAATGTCAACGCCCACTTTTTACCGTCGTAAAATGCTTAGCGCATGCGAAAACCCTAAAGAGCATTGGAACGGTGCGTGTATCACGAACCGCATTATGCAAGCACGGACGCACTATGCACGCACAAAAAACAGCTCCTGCGAACGACCTATAATGGCACTCAGAGGGAAAATGTGAAACCCAAATAAATGTTTTCTTTTCTCCGATCTGTTTTGCCATCACTGATTGGTGTCTTGCCTATGTCATATGCAAATTTACTCCGTGCGCCCCGATCGTGATTTTGTTGGTCGTTCTCACAGCTGTCTTTTGTGCGTGCATAACGCATTTTGGGGATACAAGCACTGTTCCAACGCTCTTTAGTGTTTCAGCATGCGCTGAGCATTTTGCGATGGGAAAAAGTGCGCGTTGCTATTAGAAAATTTCGAGATTATGTACCTATAACCGTAACCGTGAGCGCCACTTTGATGTCATTCACAGAATCCCGAGTTCATATCTCTGAATAACTATATGTGAAATCTCATCTCGATCAGTTGAACGGAACAGTCGCTAGAGGTCCATATATCGGCAGTTTTTTTATGATCACCCTGTAATTGAAAATTAAGCTCTAGGAAGATGGAGGAAGAGTTTGCAGTTATAATGAATAAGAGGTTGAGTTATATATTTCTATTTAGAGTGAGAAGATTTTTTGAAATTTTTTTATCTTAAAAACCTTTTTTGAACTATCCATAATCCTAGAAATACATTTTTTTACAGTTGTCTGTTAATATACCTTAGTTTCACATACCACAAGCATATATCTAAATTAGCATTTTGTAATACCATGGACAAAAGTAAATTATAATAATCAATGGTATTTCATTATAGTCGTAAACTGAATAAAAAAGAAACTTTAGTAGCCATCTTTAGACTTGAGAACCATTTAGATAGTATGATAGTCTCTTTTTTGATCCACTTTGATGAATTCATAAATACCTCATGTTCTAACACGGATAAAGAAACTTATTAAACAAATGCCAGGCCATTGACCATCAGAACATCAGGCAACGAGCTCTCTAATATTTTTTAACAATACAGTCCAAATCATTTGGTGCAGAACACTCGTCCAGATGAGCAGCAGTCATGTCTTGTCCAGAGTCACACAAGACACAATCAGGTGAATTAGTCAAATTAAAACGAAACAAATGAGAACTAGCACAATCGGGTTCGGTCAAAAGTCTAAACTCGGCCATTGCAGCTGCACGGTTTGAATCGGGGACACAGGGAGATCCACAAACGGCACTCTAGGACCTATTCCAGCAACATGGAAAGCCACGCTACGACACGATTGTTTGAAGATTCTCTTTATCTCTAACTAGCTGAAAACTCGTACTTCGCTACGGTGTACATTCAAGTTAAATACAACGATCAATGTATGCAATTAATGCCAAAAAAATAAATAAATAAATATATATATATATATATATATATATATATATATATATATATGTATATATATGTGTGTGTGTGTGTGTGTGTAATAAATACGACGATCAATGTATACAATTGATGTAAGAAATGCAAAAAAATATATTTATAAAAAAAATCGTGAGATATTTTTATAGACAAAATAATGTAGAAAATATTCAAATTAAATCTAATAGGACTTAGAATATAGTACAGAATATAGTACATTTAATATAGAATATAGTACAGTTAATATAGTACAGTTTGAGGAACATATCTTTTACTGTATTTTAATATTTTTTTGGATAATATCCAATCGTCTGCCGCATTAGCAAGGGGAAAAAAAGCATTAGCAAGGGGGCTTTTTCTCTATTTTATTGTTATGGACGTGTCGATAAATTTATTTGAAGTACCAGAAAAAGAAATCACGTGATCAGCATTTAATAAATTAAATTCTAAAATTTAATCTTTAAAAATTCACCAAAAATCAGGAAATCGAGGTAAAGATTCGAAAAAGATTTCATTTTAAAGGAATTTTTATGATCTTTCTCGTGATATAAATTTCATAACCCTCAAATTATTATTTTAAATGAAAACTTAAAAAAAGTTACTAAAACAGATAAAAAATTTAATTTTAAAAATCTAAGAAGAATTTTTAAAAAATCTTTCTGAGTGCACTCTTACACTATAAGAAGAATCGCCATGCAAAATTTCAGCCCTTTGGGTCCAGCGGTTTCGTCTGTGCGTTGTATGTCAGTCAGTCAGTTACGGAACTGTTTTACATATATAGATTTAGCAGAATGGAGTGGCAAGTCTCTACATGACCTTTGAAGAATATCAGTTCCCTTTTTTGCCAAAAAGTCCGCCATATCGTATCCCCAAAAGATCACAATGGGATGGTACCCATTAGAAGGTAACTATTCCCTGTATCCCCTTCAGGAGATCTCTGCGGGGATAAAGAAACTTTGCATTTAAAATCCAGAAAGGGACAGGAATACTGCCACTAGGCAAGGAATTCAGAAAAGGGGTGAAACAGATACTTCGAGTAGAATAGAGCTCAAGGAGTATTGTCAGTAGAGCTCTGCGTCGAAAACTCAGATAACAGAAAATTAATCTTTATGAAAATAGCTGAACAGTTGTAAGTACCACGGGCACTTACAAACGGGGAGAGTTGAGGAAGGGTTTTATATTTCTTTTTAAACTGAGATTGCTGTTAAGGAAAAGCAATGTATTTCCTCTTGCGCAGAAATATACAAATGAAATTTTAAACTTCTATTAAGATGTGAACTGTAAAACCTGAACTTTACTTTAAATATCTTTATTACTTGAAATCTAATCAATTCAGTTTTCCGTGATTGCAAGCGCACTGTAATCAATACTACAGAGGCTGTTCGCACATTTTTAGACGATTTTGGTAAGCGGTAATAAAAAAGCGTTTGCTGCAAAACAAATAATTGCAATTGTACTATGTTTTGAAAAGTCAAAATTATCGTCTACGGCATGAAAGTTTTGTTTGTATTCAAAATGGCGTTTTTAACAAAGCAGTGGTTCGAAGGCTACATTTATGCTCTTTCCGAAGAGAAATATGCATACTCCGTTATCCAAAAACGATGTGAGACTCATGGTTTTGTGATATCTAAAGCGTCGATAGGTAATATCGTCAACAAGATAGGAAAAAAACGTCAAATTGGAGCCTCAAGTGGGACAAAAATTCCAAACAAGTATCCAAGGAAAAAACGGACATCTTCGACTATTGCAAAGGTACGTTGTTTAATGTTAAAAGAAAATCCCCCTAGTCAAAAGACAGTTGCAAAATCATTAAAATGCTCGGTGTCCACTGTAAACAAAATGATAAACGTTCATTTAAATCTTAAGAAAGCGAAAAAACGCAATGTGCATCGTCTTCTCCCAAATCATATCGCTGAACGCAGGACACGCTGCAGAATTCTATATGAGAAACACTTATCCAAAGAAAAATGGAAAACAACTGTCACAATAGACGAATCATGGGTGTATTTAAATGATTACAACAAAAAAAGAGCCATTTATTATCATAAACGGGAAGAAAAAAATTTAAGTACATGATTCAAAGAATCGAAAGAAAGTTTTTCAAAGGGATTCATGATTGTTGCTGGTTTTTCTTATAATGGCAAGTTAAAAATAAAGAGAGTGGAAAAAAATGTCAAGATTAACTCCAAATACTATCAGGAACATATTTTATCGCTAATTTTTCTGAATGAAATACCATCGCTTTACCCACAGTGCCATCAATCTGTGAAACTCCATCACGACAAAGCTAGCAGTCACACATCAAAATCCACTGTAAATTTCCTAAAAGAAATGGAACAAAAAACTGGTATCAAGGCCATACCCTTCACTGATATCCCTACTAAATCTCCCGATGTATCACCTATCGATTTTTGTGCTTTCGGACTTTTAAAATCTGCATTATCCAAACGTCGTTCCAAAACCCTTACAGGATTCTGGAAAGTTGTTCAGGAGGAATGGTATAGAATACCTCTTCTGACACTTCAAAAGGCATTATTATCCTGGAAATTGCGGTGTAGAAAGATAGTTCAGAATAAGGGATGTCAAATAGAACATTTAAAACACAATAATTTTATGTAGTTTAGTTTTCTGAATACAATATACATCGTCTAAAAAATGTGTGAACAGCCTCTGTATTTCTTTTGCATTCTTTCGTAGTTATGTTTCACTGTCTATTTGAGTTAAAGTCTTCAAAATTTTATCCAAAGTGAAACACCTTTTAAACTAGAAAATATATTATCAATTTTTCTTCTAGACTATATTGTTCTACACACTACCCGTAGAGAGAGCTGAGAATAGAGCTAAAAAATTATTGTGTTATTGTGTTATTGTGTTAGAGCTCAAAAAACAGAAAATTCACCTGGTAGATAGTGGAAGAGTTTGCAAGTACCCAGGGCCCGACTTAGCCTAATTGGGGCCCGGGGCAACAACTTCTTTGGGGCCCCCCTCTGCTTCACTACTTCGGTAATGAAGAACTTAATACTTAATACTAAACTTTCTATTCGATTTGGGGGCCCCCCTCTGATGTGGGGGACCGGGGCAACTGCCCCTTATGCCCCTGCCTTAGTCAGGCTCTGCAAGTACCCTGAGCAAGGGAGGAGTTTTAGATATTTGTTTAGAGTGCAGTGACAACTATGGCAAAGTAGTTCTTCTTTTTTTAAATTTGTTGTTGATGTTTCTAATGCCCTCTGGCTGGAACTTGCAGACCACGTCGATAGAATACCATGCGGCTCCAGTTTTATATAGCACCACAAGGCTCAGAGTTGCCACCTCAATTGCCACCTTAGTTGCCACCTCAATTTTGATCGAGCAACACCAGGGGTGACATCTGGAAGGATCGTACCCTCTCCCACCCTCTCTGACCTCATAGAGGTATTTTCCGGTCTACAAATTTAATATGCCCATATCCGGTCAAGACAAGGATTAAGCATCTATAATCCTAGAGATGTAATCATTCTTTCTTCGTGTGGTTGTAGTTTTTTTTCAGTTGCTTCGTGTGATACTTTCTGTGATACTGCTCTGACAGAATTTAAGACTAAAGCAGAAAATGCTGAAAATAATTTATCTTTACGGATATTTATTTATATTTTATTATTGGTCTGGATTTGAAAAATATGTGTTTTTCCTGTCTCGTAAAATCTCTATTGTTAGAATACCAGCTCCTAAATAGGAGACCCGAGTTCGATCCCCATTTGGAAAGAACGATAGCATTCAGTATGGAAAAAAATATTCATGGTGATAAAAATTCAGCAGCATCGAAAAAATTTTAATAAGTAGAAAAAAATGGGTTAAAAGACCTAAGAAAACATATTGTGCTGTGAACCTTGCAAAGAAATGTTGCAACGTATGAGAAATGGAAATCTAAATAGGATAGTTCCGAACACCAAGCGGGAATTTCAGTTTGCTCTCGAGAACAGAAGACCCGGTTTCAAATAACTGTCCAGGCAATCAGCCATTTAATGTGACTTCAGAAGCATTAGAATACTTCGACTTAAGATTACATACTAAAGGGGCATTTTGTAAATACTAGTTTTGTGAAAGTAAAGAGGGAGTTTTTAAGGATAACAGAGAAGAAATATAAATTTTATCAATAGAATGATCTTATACAAATCACCAATTTTACAAACAGAAATCAAGCCTTTTGTTCGCGTCAAATAAAGGAAATTTTAGAGCTGGTACGCATTTTACAAAACTCTCAGACACTTTGGATTCTAGTCATGGTATAAAAATTCGACGATATCCGGTGGAATTTACCTCAAAGAGAAGTACGCCGGAATGTAGGTTCCCTCATAAACAAAAACTGGCGAAAAAGTTGTAAACTACTTTCTATTCTCAAATAAACAACTTTCAGTATCACTTCCCAAAGGTTCCTTTTTAGTGGTCAACACACGTAGTTTCAGAGGTAATACACAAAAACGACACGTATAATATTTTCCTGTCGATTTGGCAACAGATCAGAAGTTGATGTCCTCCAAATTTTTACTTTTTTTAGTGGAAGTAATGAAGATTATGATGATAACTTCAGTGTGTCTACTGAAATAATCATCATGAACAATAACTCAATTTACCATGCTCCAACCCATTATAAATTGATTTACCGCCCTTTATTTAGCCTTACATTTTCATTTTATCTTTATAAACAGAAAATATACCCTAAAGCCGAAATTAAATATATATTTTGGAGTCACTATAATATTCGCACGGTTAAATTTAGCCTTTCAAAGCCAAAATTAAATATGCATTTTAGAGTAAATTTAATATTCGTAAGGTTTAAATTTAGCATTTTATGTTTAAAAACATGTTTGCCAATCTCCAAAACTATTCATTTAAGTGTTAATTTAAACACTGTTAATTTAAACACTCAAACAAGTGTATCACTGCAAATTTAATTTCAAAAGCAACGACAACAACTTTTGAGCTCTTTGATTTTTTAAAGTGGATTTCTGAAGTACAACGATCTTAATTATTCAAAGCACGACTTACTACATTTACCAATCGAGGTGCTACAAAATATAGGCAAAATACTTCGCTGAAAATCTATATTGCTAGTAAACTTCATAAAATCTATTGTCGTATAAATTCATGTGTGTCGAACTTCAGCTCATACAAGTAACGCAGAAATTGTTTTTATTTTCGGATTAATTCTGTTTTTGAGTTAACATTTATTTAAACATCTCATTAAAAGTAAAATTACTCTTCAATGATTGGATATTTCAGAAAACGTATGTATGTGTGTGCACGCCTTTGACTTTTAGTGTAAGTGTATAAGTATATATATATATATATATATATATATATATATATGTGTGTGTGTGTGTGTGTGTGATAATAATCACAATTGGGAATACTTTAACACACGGGAATTGATGCTTAGAACTTATGGGAGATGCAGTCGGCACGAGGGAGTGATGCAGTCGGGCGAAATGTTGATCCAGGAAAGCACTGAAGAAATTTAGGAGAGAAACACACACATTGAGCCATAGAAGAGAAACACAGATTGCAGTTGCTATCCAGAAAATCATTTTTATTTAATTATTAAGTATTACGAAAGCATTATACTTGCAGTGACCACTGAACTTGCCCTGACGAGGCGCGGAGAGCTGTTTACATGATAAGTTAAGAGAAGAGCGGTATAACCACAGGACTGTGGACAGCCGATCCGACAGCAACGAGAGTTAGAAACGAAGAGAGAGAAGTCTTCCGTTCGGGCAAATATTAAATGAGTGTTTCGCGATATTGACGCCAGAGGGCCTAAACTACTTAATTTTTAATTGGGCGACTTTAGGCTAATGGAGTTCACGTGTCCACTTCGGTTTCCCGGGGATTACTTTATTGCTACATCCCGCGCTTGTTAGATCTGTGAACTATTGACCTGGGCGCAGGATAAGCGGCCATAAAGTTATTCTAAAGTGCGGTTTCGTCGTTATAGAACGTATAAATCCAGAGTGGTTCGAGGGCTCTTCAAGAATTTTGACTTTACACCGGCGTTTGGAATCTCATAAATTTCGAACACTCATATCTGGGGATGTTATTGAGTTCAGATATTTCACATGCCTGCTTAATGATCTGCAGGGCTAATATAAATTATAACTTACTTTACTTTTAGGTTGCAATTTTGGAAAAGGAGTCGTGCTTTATTAACAAGATACTTTAGAAAACTCGGTAAATGTAAATTTAGAGAAGGACGTGATTTCTTGTTGCATATATATATATATATATATGCATGCAAAACCACGAAAAGCAAAACTTAAACTTTTTTAAAAGAACCATATATTTATCTTTAATTTATATGTAATAAAAATTTTAGTAAAAAAACATAATTCCAATGAGAATACTTTCAAAGCGTCACTGAACTGCCTATACTTTAATAAGTATTTGTCGTAACCTTAAAATCTTCTGGAAAATCACGAAAGCAAAGATTAAATAAAGCATAACTCATTATTTTTACTCGGATAATTTTCAAATTTATTCTCTATAATAAATATGTAAAGCAGAATTTGGTAAAAACTACATAATTCCAACAACAATACTCCAATACATTATTTATAAAAGAAAAGATACTAAATTAACAAACAGGAAAACCAACGTAAATAAGGCACAAATAGCAATAAGACGCAATTAAGAGAATTCAGTTAATTCTCTGGAATTTGTGAAGAAACTTCGTGGCTGTAGACCCCAAGACCACATGATGGCTTCTTTTGATGTGAACTAGCTATTCACGAATGTCCCTGTTGACGGGGCCTTGAATTGTCTCGGCAAGAGACTCGGTGAATTCCATTTCTTGCAGTTCGAAATTGATGAACTAACCCTTCTCACTCGTACTTCTCTTGAGCAGACGACTTTTGTTTATAGTAGCATTTTCTATCGTTATGACTAATGGTCTCGCTATGAGTAATCCTCTTAGACCCATCTTGAGTGATATCTATAAGCATTATTTTGAGGTGAAACTATTTGACAAATTAAAGTTTCCTTTCTATGTTTGCTACGTTGATGACTGTTTTGTCTTATTGGACCAGAATAACTCCGACATCCATCGCGTGCTCTCTGCCATGAATTCTATTGATCCCTGTATACAATTTACGTGTGAGGAAGAGTGTAATAATCGTTTACCTTTCTTGGATGTGCTTATTATCCGCAGTGAGGAGGTTTTTCAGACTGCTGTCTTCCGCAAGCCCTTTTCCGTGTCTCTACCCCCACATAGGCTTTCTGGCCATCCTCCCAGTCAAAAAATTGCCTGTTTCAACACGTTTGTCCATCGGGCGTTGAACATTTGCTCCACTCCTGAACTTTTGTGCTCCGAGCTTGATTGTCTGAGGGCGGTCGCCGTGGACCGCGGCTATGCCTCTAATATCGTTGATTCCATTTATAAGAAACTGTCTAAACCGGTCCAAAAAAGGTGTATTTCAAAGTCGAACCTGTCGGTGGTTTTGCCCTTCTTTCCCAAGATCAGTCATCAAATCGCTAAAATTCTTAAAAGGTTTGAAATTAAGGTTATTTTCTCTCCGGTCAATGAAATATCTTTTTCGGATCTCAAACACCCCATTGATCGCTTAAATAGCTGGCGTATCTACCGGGTTTCTTGCCAGTGTGGCCTTTCTTATACTGGACAAACCAAGCGTGCTCTTAAATTCCGCTTGAAGGAACACGAGAGTTATGTTAAAAAGCAAGCGTTAAATCGCTCGTCTATTGCTCAACACGCCTGGACTTTGAATCATCGATTTGACTTTTCTTCTGCCTCCATTATTCAGAAATGTCGCTCACCTGCCGATCTTGATTTCTGGGAAGGTTATCACATTTTTAAAAATTCGGGTTCTTTGGTTAATGATTTGTCAAGCACCCCTGTTTTTCCTCAATTGTGGAAAGGGTTCATTTAGCTGTGTTGGCCTGTTTCTTCAATTTTCCCCCTCTTTTTGCCACTAAATGGCGCTGCTTGCCCTATTTCGGTCTCTCCGCTGCTTCGTGTCTTTGGGTGCTAGGCACGTGCTGGTTATTTAAGTGCGTGTGCACTGGTCTGGTCGCTTAGTCTTCGACTTTTTTGAGCTTCCACTAAATTCGTTGCACTAATAAAGAACCTCCTCTGTAGCTTCGAAACGGCCGTATGCAAAATAATTGCATCTTATTGCTATTTGTGCTTTATTTACGTTGGTTTTCCTGTTTACATTATTTATATTCTAATATATTCCATTATAAGGTTTAGCATAACCTAAAAAAATGGCTTGGTTTGTCGTGTAGGTAAAAAGCAGACCCACGTGTTGCTTTTTGATCGGCTTTTCCTCTTTCAAGACTTTATGATCTTTGTGGTATTTATACCAGTTTAAAGAATTATCTTCGTCTAGAGCAGTGGTTCTTAACAAGGGGGGGACACCCCTGGAGGTGCGAGAGAATGTTCTAAATTTTTTAGGGAAAAATACCAATTGAGTGAATCATTTGATGGATACTTTTCCATGGGGAATATAAGCAAAATTAATAGATGTATACTCAATCCATTTTTGTTTGACCTAAATTCGATGGACGACAACGTTTTATTAAAAGACGATCTTATCGCAATACGATCTAATACACGTATTGAAATGGAATTGGAAAAACTGGACTTACAACAGTTCTGGTGTACGCAGTTAGAACTTTATTCAGAATAAGCAAAAACAGCATTAGAGACACTTTTACCATTTGCCATCACTTACCTATGTGAAATGAGTTTTCCATCACTTTTGCACATCAAAACTAAAGCCAGAAATCGTTCTTTCATAAAAAAGAGCCTTGTTTTAAAAGGATAATTATGAACAAACAACAACAACGTAGCCATTAAAAATGTAGATATTGTTTTATATGTAATAATATAGTATGTATTGTAAATGTATTATTTTTTATGCAATAAATAAATTAATTATCTTGCAGTAAATATCTTTTCTTAAATAAAAAATAGAAACCCGTTTTTCAAGGGGATGCGAGAGCTTATTTTCAGATTCAAGGGGGTGTTGACTATTAAGAAGGCTAAGAATCTCTAGTCTAGAGAGTCTAGACTAACTGTCTACTAAATTTCGATTCATTCCGATGGCTAATGCATTTATTACTACTGGCAAATACAGTGTAGGGTTGTCGGCAATATTCTAATCGTGGAAATCAGTTCAGTCAGAATTGGTCCATCGTATTCAATTCCGATCGCTTACGAAATTAACGTCAAATGGAATGTTTGTGAATAATTACATAAACTCCAGGTGAACGCCATCGGTTGCTTCTCAGCTAGAGACAAGCTCTGCCAAATTCACTTTAAAAGACAACACACATATTAAGCTATGTGTAAATAAGGCATGAGAGATATCAGTTCATGTTATTATAGTCAAATATGTTCTGGTTTTACATAAATACATCTTACATCAATAAAGTTGAGAAATTTTAACATCTCATTTACTTAAATAATCATCACTTTAAGAAAAAAAAATGTCACCCCCATAGGTGAAATCAGTTTTCGTAAACCCATTTCAAACTGCATTATTTCCACTGCTGTGTAGAATATTTTAGACAAAATTCAATTAAATAATCAGATACATTTTACAAATTTTATCAACAATCCAACAAATTTTAATGTAAATTTTGAGTTTAAATTACCAAATAGAAAATACGAGTTGTATTTTTGCTAGTATTAAAAACTAAGTTCGTTTGCAAACGTTGATATATCGAAAGTAAAACCACATAATTATTTTAAAGAGATTTAATAATTTTACTCGTAAATTTGATGCAATTAGTTGTTTAAATAACATATCATTAACCCCAAAATATAAAGCTCAAAAACAAACAATTAAATACAAAATAAACATTATTATCCACTAGGTCTCCTTTGATGCAATTAACATAGTAAATATATTTGATCATCTAATTCTCTACTTAATGAACTTAAAGCTCCCTTCTGAGCGTTGTTATGGCAGAATCGGGAATCATTTATGCCACGTAATTATAAATAATTGCTCGTTAGAGTATTTGTACAACTTACTTAACATCGTTGCATATATGTTTTCTTTTGCTCAAATACACTCACACATAAAATGGAAAACCTTTCCACCTGTACATTAAAAAAAATGCGGAGATTTATGGAGTACCTTATTTCTGATGCATTCCTCTTGTTTTTTAAGTAAGCAATAGATAACTGCATATAAATAAAAGTATTAATTTTGCCGCTTTGTTCCAAATACACTGGTGCTATGTATTTTCTCACGTAAAACAATACAAACTATTTTTTAAACAATTGTGATGAGATTGTCACCCTTATGGGATATGTGAAGTTGGAGATAATCAATGTCAACTTTAGGAGACCCAATTTCAATCCTCTGTACTCCCAGTAGGTGGTTTGCAACCGGTAAAGCAGTTTTTGGGAATAAGTGGACCCCAGGATATGTTAAGCGGAAGATAATCCATCGCAAGATTAGGAGATCCGGTTTTGATCCTCTGTACTTCCAGTAGGTGTTTAAGGTGGTTTCCAACCGGTAGGGCGGTTTTTGGGAATAAGTGGGCCCCAGGATATGTTAAGTGGGAGATAATCTACCTCAAGATTAGGAGATCCGGTTTTGATCCTCTGTACCTCCAATAGGTCTTTAAGGTGGTTTCTAACCGGTAAGGGGGTTTTGGGGAATAAGTGGGCCCCAGGATATGTTAAGCGAGAGATACTCTATCTCAAGATTAGGCGATCCGGTTTTGATCTTCTGTACGGCTAGTTGGTCTGTATAGTAGTTTCTATTCGGTAAGGGGATTTTCGAGGATACGTAGACCTTTAAAATTTTTTACTGTCTTTACCGTCCGGAAACTATAACATCTAATTGTAAAAGAGGTCAGGAAAGAAGTGTAAAAATACAGCTGAGCTTAAAACTTGTTAAAAGTTTAATATTTTACCTCGGTTTTAAAATCCTGGTACAGCAGTAGGTTGTAATACTATGCCAATACTTCTTGTTATTGATTATGTCTTTTTCAATCCACGATAATTGTCTTTTATTAAGCTTCATTTAATGTGTATTTTGATCCTTATCACCAAGAAATTAAATTATCTTGACTCGAAATATGTTTTTTGTATTTGGCTGTATATTAGTCATCAAATCGCAGTACTTCAGCACGTGCACTTATCCTTTCCGTTATCGATACACGTATATTACCAATTCCCCCGTATTATCGATTCATTTCAACGGACCATGTAATAGATTACTATTTACCTCCACGAAGTCATACAATAAAAGACTCTTTGCCTGTTTCATTTGGATTTCAGGCGACCAACAGGCTAATGTGTGTAATTGTCATAAATGCTAAGAAAGCGTAGGTCTCCAAATGAACGTTGCTTAGCGTTTATTTGGAGACCTATGTAGTGAACGAAAAATATTTCTTCAGCTACAGATTATGATAAAAAGTTGTGAACACTGTAACAGGCATCTTGATAAATACCTGGAAATATTAGTCTCTGCAAAACTCCATAAGATTTTCTCACAAACGTTCAGTTTTTCTCATAGCCACAATGTTTCTTACTACAAGCATTCAGAAAACACGAGGATATACGAGCAATAATTTTTGATTGTGTTATACGTAAAATTGTTCATTAAGCGTTACCTAGCTTTCTCCCACACTTTTTTTTTACTTCAGAATCGTCTTTTTCTGCCTTAAACCAGATACTTCCACAAATATTAAGGTGCTAGTACTGTTATATTTGAATCCAAGATTTGTTTAAATATAAAAAAAATATTTTCTCGGATAATGTAAGGTAATTTTAAACTAAGAAAGTGGTTTAGTAACATTAAAGCTTCAAACAGCTAATAGGTGAATTTATATTTGGTTTCAACTGTTTAGATCATTCCCATGAAGCACACGTGTAAAATAAAATATAGTATGACAGCACCTCTTCCACATTCTTAGAACAGTCACGCGCCGGTTTTAACCTCGTTAGCGGGTTGCCTAACAGAATACAGTCTAAATAGGGATACGTAATTTTCGTATTTACAAAATAGATGCGAAAAAATGTAAAATATGCCGACATGAGCGAATAAATATGAATTTTGTTTTTACTATTTTTCGGTGAAAACTCGGTGATAAAACTGCTTTTTAAGAGAAATTAGGTAAAAATAGTAATAATTTATTAACATAATTACGTATCTAAGACCATCCACGGTCTTTAACTGAGACATCTCACTCTCGAAATTTGCTTCTTACTTACTGCAAAATACTAAAGAAATAGAAAGTGGAGACTACTACAATGTAAGTTTTTAACTAAGAATTTCGATACTGACCTAAGCAAGTAAGTAAAATTGTGATTTCTTATAATAAATGCAAAATTTTTGAATTTATATATATATTTGCGAATAAATGCGAAATTTTATATATTGTAATTTTTTTTACGAAAATTCTGTATTTTTCATGCGAAATTTGCGTACCCCTAAGCATAAATATTCCAGAAAATTTTTTTTTATAAATACATAACAGGTAATATTATTAAAAACCGAAATTATTTCTGACTTCTTCTAACCCAAATGAATAATAATTAAAAATTTCTCATTCTGTTATTCAGAATGTCGGGGGAAAATGTGAATAAGATGCAAAAAGCTGAGTGCCCTATAACCACAAGTGTAATTCATACAACTGCGTTTGAGAAAAAAAATTTCAATTCTTGTGAAAGTAACACGTGTTACTTTAGTTCTTACGGTAAAAACTATGAGGATGTGAATACTTTCCTTCACTAAAGATAACGTTCGTTGTTATTTATACCATTTTTCAACCAGATATAGTTTGGTAAAGTGAAAATTATTACTTTAACTTTAAATAAGTGTATATTCATATCCACAATGAACTAATTATTTAAATACTATGCCCGAAAATTTCTCCAAAGTTTCATTTTCTAAGCACACATATAATTAACTCCAAGATTGGTTTTTACAATTTGAAATGAGTTCATAACGAACTAATGGGGTTATTATGCAAACTGGGGCAAATGCAATGATGAAATATAAGTAATGACTTATCTCAAACTCTGAACTTTTCTTCGTTGACAGCTTGTTTATTTCAGGTGAAACAGTGAATAATTTATGCTTCTGTCCCCATTTTAGATTACTCTACTTGCTTAGAGGGGGCTTTTATTATCTTTTTAATTTTGAGAAAGGAAAGTGGCAACAGATATTTAAAGTAATTCATAAAGCCTCCAAAGCATCTATTAAAAGCTTCAGTTCTGTAATGAATAATAGCTTACAAGCTTCATTTCTAGCGCTAACTATACAAAACCATTTAGTCTTAAAAAGGTAAATTTAAATTATTGATAGGATAGGTTTTTATCTTCCAAATATCAGTTTAAGAAGTAATGCTGGGCACCAAGTGACCTAGTGGTTAGAGCGACGAAATGCGGCACTTAGGGGGCTCAGTTTCAATCCCGACGAGAGCAACTGTATGCACTCTTGTTTACGCCGGGTATGGGCAAAATCTATAGATTAAATCTATAGGGCGTTGAATCTATAGGCCAGAAAGTCCGTCCGTGGGGGTTTTAGAGGTTCAAGGAGGGTACGAGCCCACAAGATGTTATGGCACCAGGGCAGACTCTCGTGGTAACCCAGTGCTAAAACCGACCAAACTAACACACATCGTTGGCGCAAAAGCAAATTTTCGTTGCATCGTTGGAGAATTGTTACCGATTGATTTTGGTAAACACACATTCTTAAAATCCCGGGAATGGCCGGGTACTCCTGCTAGTAGTAGATAAATTTTCTCAAGAGGTTAACATTGAGGTGAACGAATCTAATAGGATTAGTCCACAGCAGCCTAAATTCTGCCTGCCCTACATTTCCTCAACAAAAGCTATGTTTTTTTAGAATTGAATTCACCACTATCTGTTAATTCGGAATAGAATATGACTTCTATAATTCCCTATAATTACAGTAGAATAGATCGATTTGAATATCTACTTGGATTGATTTTTTTATTGTACTCGGTAATAGAGAAAGAAAGTTTACATTTTGTGGCATTATCTTTTTTTAAAATAATGTGAGATTTGATGAGAAACCCCTGGACGCCTACATCTCTCTCCGACACGCGTCGCCTGAAGAGAAACACCAGTGACGTAGATGATGACGTCACCCGTTGCCAAACGCGAGAAGAGAACCTAGATTAGATTCGAAGAGGAGCCCTCGACTGTTGCCGCGTAAATGATGGTGTTAACGAAGTGTTATGTTCTTTAAATGTTTACGTGTAATTGTCCTTAATGTGCCAGGGATGCGGGGCACACGGGCGGCAAGTCAGCCGCCCGGTTAAAAAAAATTTAAAACTAATTTATTAGTAAAATAATCAATATTAAAATATTATCATTATGCTAGGTATCTACATAGAGTTAACAATGCATTTTACAAGTATAACTGGAAATAAACAAAACCACATTGGTTTTAAAACCGCTACTCCAAGTCGCAACCAGTTAGAAAATACATTGTTCGTTTTTGTTATAACACGTTTTAACCCATCATCCCATCAAATCCCGTCATCGATCGCTGGCATCGGTGCGGGCGGTTTTTGTCAGATTGCAGGAAAATACTCGTTTATGCCCTGAGCCTATAAATACACGGACCGGGATAATTTGCACTATATTAATTTTGAACGTGTCCATCTCAACAAGTGAAAAACAAAGCTTTTTGTCTCTAAACTTTGTGCTCGATTTTGTGATTGCACACCAATAAAAATATTTCACACGTAAGTAAATTTGATGATATTTTTTCTTTTGCACGGTTAGCGGTTAGAAATTGAAATAATACATTTATGGTTTGATATTTGTTTTCGATTGTGACCATCGATTGCGACCCTTCATTTCCTCTGCTTAATATTGTTAGACCACGAACAAAAAAAAACGTTTATTTGACTACGAATGTAAAGATGAGGGTCCAAAATATCCAGAAGTCCAATTCAAAATTAATTTTTACTTTGTAATATTGGACGCTGCATTATCAAAAATAAAAGAAAGGTCGAACAAATAAAACATCACACAGTTTTCAAGTTTCTCAACGGCCTAAATAATTTCCTTAAAACAGATAAATCAAATAGGTGTACAAAATGCAAATCTGTGGAAAGTATGTTACATGATCCATTTAGAAATGTAAAAGATATTATAGCTGAAGATTTATGCGATGAAATTGAAACCGTTGCACCCTATATTTCCCCTGAAATGAACGCGTTAAATGTGATTCAATACCCATTGAGAAATAACCTCATCTATCTGTTTCCAAATTTAGTGATTGCCATACGAATTTTTTTAACATTAACTGTGACGGTGGCTAGCGGAGAAAAAAGCTTTTCAAATCTTAAAATAATAAAAAATTATTTGAGATCAACAATGGCACAAGAAAGACTTTCAGACTTATCTATTATTAGTATCGAAAAGGACATTTCGGAAGATAAAGATGCATGAGATATTATAACAGAATTAGCATTAAAAAAGGCAAGAAAAGCAAAGATTATTTAAGCTTTTTGACTGACTTATTAATTATATGTATTAATAGATATGTGTTGTATGTATTTAATATAACGTATTCATTTGGTTATTATATCAATACATTAATAATTATTATGTTAGGTTGTAAAATTAAAAAATAAACTGAATTTATAATATTTTCTGTAATTCGTTGTTTTATTTAAGGTAAAAATATTTCAGAGAAATTTCAATTAATCCATACGGTATGAGAGGGGAGGGAAAAATTATTCTCACACACGGGCGGCAGCTACCCTAGGAACGGCCCTTGTTTTGTCCAAATTATAATGAAACAGGTTAGTTAAAATAAACCACAACTCTCATAAAACTTCAACAACCAATTCCTTTTATTTTTATTCTATATATCACACTGTTGCCATTAAAAAAAACATAACTTTCATTTTCGTTACAAAAATCGTTTCAGTATAAAGTTGAGTTGTTTCATTTAATATTATAAACTTCTTAGAACTTTTAAATTACTTTAGTTTAAATATATATTTTAAATTACTTCTTGTGGTAATGATATGAAGATTTGTTAAAGTCGCGACAGCCCTGGATATGTCCCAAAGATAAAATATTCATTGGTCGGGCCTTCTGGATTATAACTATGAAGTTCAAGCGACACCTTATTAAGTTATTTTTTAGCTTAAGATTGAAACTACCGGTTTTAAAAGATGCGTCCATATATTCCTGTGTTCCACTGTGGCAGGAATTTGTATGATTTTCAAAGATCAGTCGTTCCACAAGAAGATGATTGGATGGTAAAACAATAGGACATCTGAAATTTTTATAATTTTTCCTTCTCACTATTTTAGTCTACAATCTCATTAAACCTTCGTCGTCAATAAAAACGTTGAGACTTTTCAGTTTATTTTGTGTAACTGTTTCATCAAAACTTTCCTGCTGCACAAATCTTAAAAGTTTCTTCTCCGCAATTTGAATTTCATCGACAGATAACTCTCCTCGTTTGCTGTTGTGATATCTACTATTGTAGCCAAATCGAAGAATCCATGCTACTAATCTCAGTATTCTTGAATATTTCGAAAATCGATTCATATACCAAACTGTTTCGCTGGAGGAAATGTTGACTGATGTCACTCCTTTCTTTTTCTCCTTTGAGACTTCTTCTTCGTTAATTTGTATCTCGGAATTAGGCCAATCTTTTTCACAAAGTCTAAGCCACTGCGGCCCCTCCCACCATCTTGAATCCAAAAGTGTCTTCAAAGTGCAGACTCTTGAAGGAAGATCTGCGGAATTACATTTCCCAGGAACATGTCTCCACATTTCTGCTGTAGACAGTTGATTTATCTCTTTTACTCTATTGTTGACAAATGTTCCTCAGTTTTCTTTGTTTTTGATCCAATAGATAACAGTCGTCGAATCTGTCCAAAAGAATCTTGGCACATCTTCCAACGTCATTGCCTCTTTCATTGAATAAGCTAGACGAGCACCGATGCAGCGAGCGAGCAACTCTAATCGAGGAACAGTTGTTTTCCGGAATGGAGCAACTCTCGATTTAGCCTGCAGCAGTTGGATGCTCACGCTATCTTTACCTTCTGTTCTCAAATAAATCACACATGCATAGCTTGATGAACTGGCGTCACAAAAGGTATGTATTTTGAAATATCCTCTGAATTCTATGGGGATTACACATCACGGAATTTTTGTTATTTAGATGAGCCAAATCCTTTAACCACTGCATAAATTTCTTCTCTGCATGCATAGGTAGTCGATCATCCCAACCTAACCTTTTTCTCTGTGTTTCTTGCAACAATAATTAAGGGACAATAGTTACTGGGCATGTGAATCCAATAGGATCAAAAACCCTCTGGATGCAAGATAACACATTCCTTCTGGACATAGGATCACAGGCAGTGTCTATATGACTAGTGCCACAAAAGAGCAGATCTTCTTTTCGGTCTCATAAAAGTCCTAAAACATGAGATTGTTTTGAATCAGCATCATTTGACTTGACTTCCACAAAATTAACTCCACCCGAACGATGGAAGGTCACTCAACAAATTTTCCAAAGTTTTTGGAAAAGGTGGTCATCGGACTATCTCACTCAGTTACAGCAGCGCACAAAGTGGTCCACTAAGAAAGCAAATTTAGCTGTTGGAGATCTTGTGCTGATCAAAGACGATAATCTACCACCATTGAAATGGTCTCTTGCAAGGACTCTCGAACTGTATCCTGGTAAAGACGGTAATGTACGAGTAGTACGATTGAAAACTGCTAATGGAGAACTGTTGTTGTTGTTGTTTACAATCCCTCTAGATCTAGCAGCATCTAAATCAGATCCATGATGCCATGAACTCTAGCGAAGTCAAGCACCAGAACTGGATCGGCGCAAAAATCCACTAGAGTGAACCCCAAACATTCCAAGATGTGATCGGGGGAAGCCGGCCTCAGATTGCATTTCGTGCACAACGAAAAGACCCTGCGTCCAGATTCGAATGTCATGCCTTTCAGATGCCCACTTATCAGTCTTGAGGCGGCCGTTTGATCATGTCGTTCACCCCCAAATTCTAACGCGCCTCCCGGGGTCTTCCTGCTGAACCAGGGATGGGTGGGAGGGGTGAGCCAGACTTGCCTGTCTTCTTTTTTCTTTATAGAGAAAAACTCTTTATATGTTAGCGTGTAATCCTCGCTGGGAGGCTCGGAACAACCACTTTTAGCCAGGATATCTGCAACCTCGTTGCCTTGGATATTAACATGGGAGGGAATCCACTGAAAGTGGACATCCCTACCCTATGGAGAACTAAAGAGACCTATTCATAAACTTTCCATATTACATTTTACTTGTCAATAACATGATTATTCATTTTTCATATTTAACCTTTATTTGAAATTTAAGTTTGTTTAATATGCATATACATCAGTTCATTTCTTTTATTTACTCAGTAATTAGTGATAATGTGTTGTTTAATATTTAGTATATTGTTCCAGTTCTTATTTTATATATATTTTAATTTTTCATGCATACTAATGTTATATTTCATTGTAGTGGTTTCATTGAAGTACTAGATTTATGAACCACTGTTCATCACGGGGGTGGAATGTTTGGACCCACCCATATAGAGAGCGCTTTGCGCGCGAGAGAAGGAACTTTGTAACGGCCGAGAGTTTGTCATTCGGACATTCGACTCTCACCTGATAATGAGCAACTCGCTGCTCTTGAATTTAGTTTTATTTGTACATATTTGTAAATAAATAAACCAGTGTAATTTTTAAGCTCTCCCACCTCGAAATATTCATTTAACGCGCCGGAATTCCACCAAAATTGATAGAAGGGCTAAGGACGACATGGGAAAGAGTTTCCGTGTTTAAAAAGAAAGTTCCTAAAGTGGCCGATAGGTGAAGTTATGGCGCTGTTGTTCTCGGCGCACCCGAGAATCGGCATAAAATGCAAGTAAAATATCAAAAGGCATATTCACGACTATGTAGTCGACAACAACGCCAGTATTTTGTGCTACAAAGATCGGTGCGGATTCTGTTGCGCCTTCGCTTTACAGAAGAAAGGGTCATCAGTCGATTTTTTCCACGTGCATGGCCACGGGAAAAAAGCGACCTAATCCATGTGACATTTGAGGCGGTGAAAAGCAAAGTGGTGTAAATCAGTCAGTCAAGTGGTGTAAGTCAAAAGCGGTTTACTACAAAAACTGCAAAAAAATCCACTATAAATTGAACAAATTATAATTGATAATAATTATTATAATATTGCAAATTTTGCAGTTCCACTATAAATTGAACATGGAGATTACATTTTTGCTCTCAGATAAAAATAGTTGAAAATGTGACTTACACCACTTTTGCCTTTCACCGCCTCATTTATCTGTGGGGTTAATTAAAGTCGAAGGTGTATCTTGGTAGAGTCGCGAACTTGGCGGCCCTAAAGGACAACATATCCCGGACTTCGATGAACATTCCTGGTGACATATTACGTTCGGCCGTTGAGAACGTAGTGTTCAGGATGCAATGTGAAGTCCAGCAGGAGGACTGTGGTCACATTGATGGAGGGAGAAGGGAATTTGCTGCATAAAATGGTGAATGAACTATCTTTGTTATTCATTTGTCTGCTTACCACTTTTTCGGTATTCACCCCTTGTCTTTATAGCCCGAAATACTGGCGCTGCTGTTGACTACATAGTTGGGAATTCGTATTTTGATGTTTTAAAGAGGCTGTTCGCACATTTTTTAGACGATTTTGGTAAGCGGTAATAAAAAATCGTTTGCTGCAAAAGAAATAATTGCAATTGTACTATGTTTTTAAAAGTCAAAATTATCGTCTGCGGCTTGAAAGTTTTGTTTTTATTCAAAATGGAGTTTTTAACAAAGCAGTGGTTCGAAGGCTACATTTATGCTCTTTCCGAAGAGAAATATGCATACTCCGTTATCCAAAAACGATGTGAGAGTCATGGTTTTGTGATATCTACAGCGTCGATAGGTAATATCGTCAAAAAGAAAGGAAAAAAAATCAAATTGGAGCCTCAAGTGGGACAAAAATTCCAAACAAGTATCCAAGGAAAAAACGGACATCTTCGACTATTGCAAAGGTACGTTGTTTAATGTTAAAAGAAAATCCCCCTAGTAAAAGGACAGTTGCAAAATCATTAAAATGCTCGGTGTCCACTGTAAACAAAATGATAAACGTTGATTTAAATCTTAAGAAAGCGAAAAAGCGCAATGTGCATCGTCTTCTTCCAAATCATATCGCTGAACGCAGGACACGCTGCAGAATTCTATATGAGAAACACTTATCCAAAGAAAAATGGAAAAATGGAAATTTTCGTCGCTCTGGACTCTGGAAAGCTGTTCAGGAGGTATGGGATAGAATACCTCTTCTGACACTTCAAAAGGCATTATTATCCTGCAAATTGCGGTGTCGAAAGATAGTTCAGAATACGGGATGTCAAATAGAACATTTAAAACACAAGAATTTTATGTAATTTAGTTTTGTGAATACAATATACATCGTCTAAAAAATGTGTGAACAGCCTCTGTACTTGCCTTTCATGCAAAATCTCGAGTGCGCCGATAACAACAGCGCCATATCTTCACCTATCGGCAACTTTTGGAGCTTTTTTTTTCATGGAAACTCTTTCCCATGTCGTCCTTAGTTCCTCTATCAATTTTGGTGGAATTCCGCTTGATAGGTCGCGCTACAGATGACTCTGAGTAGTGTCAGTTTTAAAAAAATCACCCTGTAGAAAACTGAAAGCATTATTTTTTCATTAAATAATTCAATATGATATCAATTTACTTAAGACACTCATATGGGTAGCTACCCAGAGTATGGGCATCACTGCTCTAAAGAAATTATGGTTTATTAGTCTTATAGATCTATAAATAATCAGATGAATCACATGATCTAATGGATTTTTCAGCTCGTGGGAATATATATATTCAGTGATCAGCGAAATATATTTCTTAGCATTCTCGACTCCAAATAACCACATGGGCCGCTTCAGTTATTGCATTAATCGGATTATTTAAATGCAAATAAACGTTGCTCGATTAATATGAAGGATTTTCCTTTGGTCTCCACATCCTTAAATAACTAAGTCACGTTCCCTGTAGGATTTCTGGAATAATGAGGATAGAGATTGTCGATGCATCAGTAACATTAAGTAATCCTTGGTCTATGAAGAATTACTAAATTATTACAAGTGGAAACTCCGTTTCTTGGATTAGTGGTATAATGATAAAATAGATTGAACACGATCAACTAAAACTAAGCTTTTCACGTCTACCCATTACTGAATAACTGTGTAAGGTAGCCCCGGCAATAAGATTTTTAAATGTATGGGACCACAAACTAAGTTCGTTATTTTTCGGACTACAAGACGCACCTCAAATTTATGATAGAATTTTTAGAAAAGAATGTCTTGTATTTTGTTAGGTATATATTTTCAATTTCTTACTTAATAAAGATTATTTATATATATATATATATATATATATATATATATATATATATATATATATATATATATATATATATATGACAAGTCTTTTTCTTATCCATATAACTTTACTTCTTCTAAGCAGTCGTGGCTGGAACTAAGAAAATCACTAAACCAAGTTCATGGTTAACTCTTCCATTATCTTCAAACTCTATATGACCTTAGCGCAACCATCACCATGTTTCATCATTGTCCTCAACTTCTCACCCCGCAGCGTACGTCTTTTCGACAACACGACTACCCTGGCTCTGCATTTAAGTTTTTATCCCCACAGCATAGCAACGCTCGAGGGCATGTGCAAGCATGTAAGCGTTACATAACCAAACACAGGGGGTTTATTGGTGTTGACATGTACTTACTTTTTCGTAAATTACTTGATCCCTAATAAGATAATTTCAAGTCGTGACATATCTATATATATATGTATATCTATGTGTGTGTGTGTGTATGAAATAATAACTTTTCATTATCATTAAAACGCCTATTCAAAATTCTTTCATCTTATCGTAACAGAATATCGTCCCTCAATTTAATTTTGACCTAGGGATAACTGAGATAATCTATTAGATTACTCCCTCAAAGCCACGCCCGAACACCTTATACAACCATTATGTAAGACCGAAAGTTCTAGAAAGTCTGACGAAATCATCACCCCATCTGGCGTATTAAGTCAGTTGTCATAAATTGACCAATTAGAAGTCTTAACGTGACCGCGCCCTTTCGAAGATAACATTCTCTCGGAGGCTCTTCTGTGTCAGCTCTCGTCCTAAATACATGTCGAAAATTGCGCTGCGATTTTTATATTTTCTGTGAGCTGTTCAGACAGTCCCAGGACCATTTTTCCTATGCATAAAGTCCTATAGCTATTAAAAGCTGTGAACATAAAAAATGTACCTGAGCCAGTAGAATATTGCTTAATAAAGAACTGTGTAACCAGCTATGTGGAGGATTATGTTTTATCGCCTGGACTACATACCTACGCATTTCCCAGCCACTTTCTACGACAACATCTGGGATTTTTCGGGTTACCGGCCTGTGTGTCGCCCCGCAACAGCCTTTATTTCATTCATATATATATATATATATATATACAGATGGTGGACAAAATAATACGAACACCTGTGAAATAATGGAAAATCTTTATTAATAAGGGCTTGGACCACCCTTTGACTGAAGTACAGATTTAATGCGACGTGGGATAGATGCATAAAGGTCATGGACAATATTTAAAGGAATATTAAGCCATTCCTCCTGCAGAGCGGTCTCTAATTCCGAAAGTCCGGATGGAGGTGGAAATCGGGAAAGAAAGTTTGGACTCCAAATATTGCCATAAATGTTCAATAATATTCAAGTCCGGAGACTGAGGGGACCAGGCGAGATGTTCCACTGCATCGTCATGCTCTTCGAACCATTCTTGAACACACCTAGCAGTGTGGATAGGGGCGTTGTCGTCTTCAAAAAGCGGTCGCTCTCCAAGGAATACAGTCTGGATAAAAGGATGGACATCATCCCCTAGAACGCTTAGATAGTGATTGGATTTGATCCTCCCATGCAGAATAACAAGTGGCCCAAGACCGCGCCAAGATATCGCACCCCATACCATAATAGAGCCACCCCCATGCTTCACAGTCGGCAAGAGGCATTCAGGATGAAACGGTTCTTTGGGCGTTCTCCAGACATAAACGCGTCAGGTCGTCTGAAATAGGGTGAATGACGATTCATCTTACCATATTATCTGTTGCCACTGCTGTGGGGACCAGCCTTTGTGATCTCTGCACCATTGGCGTCCTTGAAAGCATTAGTTTCTGTCACCAAGGGTTTACGGATTGCCCCTCTGCCATAAATGTTCGCAGCATGAAGTTCCCTTTTGACAGTTTTTGTTGAAACGGGGTCCTGGAGATGACTGTTAATTTCGGATGCTATCTCGGATAACGATTGCTTTTGCTTTAGGGCTACTATGCGCTTCAAGACCCGTCTATCCCTATCAGCAAGCTTGGACTTTCGGCCACTGTTGTGCTTTGAAGACGTCGTCTTACCCTCTTTCGTGCACTCTGTCATAACGGCTGATACCGTACTCCTTGCAAACCCCAAAAGGTTTGCTGTTTCCGTAACCGATGCTCCACTTAAACGCGCTCCCACTATCATTCCTCTTTGGAACTCTGACAGGTCTGACATTTCAACTTATCACAGACAGTTCGATAGATGAAACGTAGGTGACTACTGTTGAGAGACTGATACCTTCCTCTTCACGCTCACTAGGTGGCAGGCTTCTGTTGTTGCAGGTAGTGCGGCTGTACTGCAGGTGTGAATCACGTTATACTTTTTCACAGGTGTTCGTATTATTTTGTACTCCATCTGTATGTATATATATATATATATTATTTAAATGTTACCTTTGTACCATAAGAGGCAGTCCAATTTTAAGTCAATTTTTTATGTAAGAAGGTCCTCTTACATATAAAGGTCTTATCGTCCGAAAAATAAGGTAGATGTTTTGTATTTTAGTTTTTAAAAGTGCTCCCATTCCCAAATAATTACTTGACGTAACTCAAGGACTGAATTCAATCGTTAATGAGAATACCGGTATTCAATGTGGGGATTAGCAGTTAAGTATTTAAAAGTTGTGTGAATATACGTGAGATTTATGTCAATTTAAGTCAAATGCACTCTGTTGAAATATCTTAACTCTTGGGGTTTATAGATTATCCATTCGGGGTAATTTCTTTACAGTAAAGTATTTCCAAACTTCGAGACTGAATATATTGAATGCAGTTGTATCGATTTAGAAATGTACACGATCATGAAAAATTAAAAACTTGATCCCCCAACTATGAGTAGTTTTTTAAATAATAGATGGCGCTAAAATCTTGGGATTTTGTCAAAATTTCGTTGTTTTAGATGGCGCTCCCACATTTTGCTTACACCACCTGTTTAGTTCAGTGATCAAAACAAGAATAATTTTGATAAGAAATTTGTATTTGCAGAAAGAATCTTCTGTATTCTAGAATTCCATCAAATGAATCGTAGTTCTATGGCATTATCAAATTTATGGTAGATGTACCATCTTGCTTATGACCAGCTAAGATATAATTCCGCTTGAAAATTCTAGATGCAACTCTGGAACAATGAAAATTCTTTCTTGCAATCAGTAAGGAATTTTTCACAAATTTATACCAGTTTCGATAAATTGGCAAAAAACTCCAAACGAAGTAGTGGGATTAATGCCCTCTGACGATTTCCGATGCTCGAAACTGCAGCGCCATCTGTGATTTGAGACATTCACCAAAATCAAAGAATCCATTGGGAAATATTTAGTAAACATTATGTCACTTTTAGTCTATATTGATAAGGGCTTTAGAGGTATTCAAACTCAAAGTTGAAGAGTCTTTTTCAAATGTTCTGTGTATGTATTTTGTTGATCACACATAATACCCCAGGATCACACTTAAAAACTGAAGTGAAAATTTTAGCATTATGGAAACTTGAGGGGTAATTGTTCTATTACATGCTTGTTATGTTTTTAACAATTACACCCGTCGTTTCATATAACATGTAATGGACTGCTTAATAAGGCCTCCTAAAATGCCCATCTTCTGTGCAGCAGAGATCGATACCACAAATAAATACCCAAGGAACAACCATCGTTGGCCCAAGTGCAAAAATTTTCGTTACATCGGCATCGTTGAGGTTTTCCTTAGCATAACTCCCAGAAACAAATATGGCCCAACTGCAAAATGTTTATGCTGGGCCATCAATTATAAAATGTTGTTGTCCCAACTGCAAATGAGAGTTGAACTGCTCTCCCAACGGTTGGACCAACTAGCATTTAACCGTTAGGTAAGCTGCAGTGTCAACCGTTGTTTTAACCTAATCCTAAAGTCTTAAGTCCAATTGTCGGCCAATTATGATAAATGCAGTTGCCCAAAAATTTCCAAACGATCTTGTGTTACTTGGGTAGTTTCTTGGTATCTTAATAATGTTTAATGAATTTAAAATAAATATTAATTAATACAATTTGAGAAAAATTAAATTGAAAATTTATGTTAAATCGGGTATATTATAAATTGGTAAAACTTTAGTAAGGCTTATGTCAGTAACATGGGGTGTACCTATAATAGTTAAATTTAATTAGTTGTCATTTAATTGAAAGGGGGTTTAAAAATGTTAGAGTCATTTCATAAATTGAAAACATAATTTTCAATATGAATTTATGGTTTAGTACAGTTTCAAGTTAGTCAGTTTAAGTAATTGTGGTGAATTAGCGGCTTTGTCAACCATATGTAGATAGAAAAAGATAAATTGATATGTACTGTAGAAATTTGTTAAGTTATGAGCAGGATTTCTGTCGTGGCCATCGGCATCAGAATCAACATTGCCGTATAAGCGTTCCGCTGTGGACGGCATATCTTATTGAATTAATACAATTTGAGAACAATGCCATTTTAATTCCCCCCCCCCAAAAAAAAAAATGCCATACTATTTAAATTGTTTTTTCTTCTCCCATTACTATGTCACAATAACAGTGAAATAATTAAACATTAGCAGCTCACATAACAACACTAGCTTCGAGATTACAAGCAAGAAATTGCGAATTTTATAACCTGAAAAAGTTCCCGATTCAAAGGATTTAATACTTAATATTTGAAAACCAGGAAATGTTCATCTCCGAACTATCTTGAAATTACCGCTAATGTAAAACAATAAGAAATCAGCGAGTTGCTTAATGTGAGAGATTAAAACAAGAATTTAAAAATTAGAATTTTAATTTGCGCTTTCAACTTGACAGACATAAAAATTGCCCATTAGCTAACTTAGGAAACAGGCTGTGTTTAAAGCATGTCTTCCACAATATTTATGACGATCATTTAAAGCTGGTCGCTTATTTCGGAACTAAATCAAGACAATCAAGTTTCTTTTTGAGATCTGAATTGTGCAATTTTTATTTACAAAGGAGGAAGATTAAATCTTTTCATTGGAGAGTTCTTCAAAGATATTAAAAAGGAACATTATTTCTTAAATGTTCTTATTTCTGTTCGTTTTTGTGCTATTATGAAAGTTTAGAAAAAAAAATATTAATGTATTGGGTAATTCTGAAAATGCCTTGTCAGCTCTGCCGTTCGTGAATACAGTTTCTAAACCGATGTAACAGATTTTGAGAAATATTATAGTTCTAAACATTCCCTCTTTTTAGATTACTTTTGCCAAAACTATCAGAAACAGCGGGTTCATAAAATAAAAGCATCTCTCGGAATTTTTACCCTGAAATTAAGGACTTATCTCACCTAAAATTAGAATTTTTTCTAGTTGAGGAAGAGCTTATTACCTTGTATACAGGGTGTTTATAATTAAACTTCCCGTTTAAACAGCATCCTACAGCTCAAACGGGTGACTGGAATATAACCACATTGGTTATATAGACTACACACGAGATGCGCTCATGGAATTTCGAAAAAAAAAATTAGTTAAAAAATGTCCACCAGATGGCGCTTTTTTTGGAAAAACATTAAATTTAACAAAATAAACGACCAAAACGGAATACATAAACAATATTAACAATTAAAAACAAGATTTATAAGTAATAAAATGCAAAACCGGGAAAAGCCGTCGGTTCTAGGGGGAAAAATCTGGAGATTTGCATGCGTGCGAAGAGGGAGCGTTATGCAAAATAGGTCTGGTTTATCGTGGGGATGTTCCGCCTTTGGATGACAAAAAGAACTCCATTACCCTTCATGTATGAGCCTCACGACTTATTAGTTACGATCTGCTGTTGAATCCACTGTCCATCGCCTTGAAACTTTTGCAGGTGACTGACTGTGGTCACATTGACCACCTTTCCTTACACGACGGAAACATGTAAGGAAAGGTGGCCAGTCCACCTGGACACGATTAACAGCTACTCCTCTTGTGACGTTTCGTCCTAATCCGTACCTCTATTTAAACTCAACTGTTTCTGCAAACTCAACTGTTTTCTTTTCTCAAACATCAAAGGAGTACTGTTATTTAATTACTTGCCTTTATTTAATGTGGTTCTATAACAAGGTAATCAAGAACTAGTCAATTGTTCTCACGGTAAAATAAATTGCTCTAACACGGTAAAATAAATAGCTCTAACAACAGCTCTAACACGGTAAAATAAATTGCGGGAACCCTCGTATAGCACTACAACCTGTAACACGGTTTCGCTCTAACAAGATAAAATAATTGCGAAAACCTTTGTACAACATTGTACTTCTATAGCACTAGATAACACGATGTATGTTTAACACATTTAAAAACTAAATTACCTTAAAATAATGACGGGAAGGAATAATGAACTATAGTGGCTTTACATGAAAGTGTATAAATAAATTCATTCATAACTCTATAAAATTATAAGAAGGCCTAAGCTTAGCTGAAAATCTTGAATTATTTTTCCTGAATGGAGACCCTTCCGCTGAAAAAAGCCGAAAATTCAAAAGGGAGCTGCAAAATTGTCTATCTCCATAGCGTGAATCTACAATGACCTTCTAAGAACCAGCAAATAAACCAAAATTACAGATTTTTTAAAGAGGATAGAAGGTGCAAAATATTGAAATTAAGAAAAAGGTTCTTAAAGTGAAGGTGATATCGTTCAATCGAAAATACGTTCTCGTTTGATTGTACTGAGCAGTGGTGAGGAAGAAATTTATTAAATTAAGGCCGCATAAATTGAAAATAATATTTTTTTGTTTCTTTTCGTTTTGTGTTATACATATGTCGTGGAGACACGACACGTGTTCAGAAAAAGGGGCGATAGAGAGTATAATACAAGGAGGCAGACAAAGAAGTGCCTTGACCAGCGGGGTAATATGCTGCCTAGGCGAAACGAAAGGAGAGATGACAAGTTGAGAGGGGGCAATTGAAATGAGAAAACGGTCAACAGCTGCGTTTAACGAACGGATTGGAATTAAAATGGATAATGCTGAGGTCAGAGGGAAGAGAATTTTGGCAGTAAAAGTGGCCCAGCTGGTTATAATGAGCTAAGGGAAGTCTGAAAACGGAGTCCTAGTTAGGAGAAGAAAAGGGGTGAGGCAGTTTACGATGTTGGACGGCGTTAAAAACACCACAGGAGGCCGAAGAAGGGCGTAAGAAGTTGGAAGTGTAAGAAACCCCAGACAGGTGCAAGGGCGGACGCCCCCTTCAATATTGATTGGAATAAATGTTAATATAAAATAGGTGGTCGGCCAATGAAGGGTCCCCGGATCGACCTATAGGACAGAAGGTGGCCACCAATGAAGGCCTAAATAGATAATGATAGAAGTTGAGCTCGGTAGGAAATTTTTTCGAAAAGAGCAGAATAATTTGAGAAGTCTCACGAGGCACACATAAGCCCCCGTAGCCGACGAAGGAGGAGAGAAGGAGATGACGGGCTGCTGACTTAATACGGGAGAGACAGACCAAGTCATCGGTACCCGAATAGCTGACCGCTGACAGTTAGGCCGGAGAATTAGATGCAAAGCCCCGTACCGATGGCAGTTAAGCTGGAGAAGTAGGCGCAAGTCCTCGGTTCCCGAATAGCTGACCGCTGACAGTTAGGCCGGAAAATTAGATGCAAAGCCCCGTACCGGAGAGGCCAACCGACTAACCTGCCATTCATCAAGAGAGGAACGGACCTTCCGATTGACCAACGTTCCCCCGAAGCAATTGGGTATCTACGGAGACGTGCGCCCTGAGTCCGCCGCCAGCATATAGTTACAGCCGTTCCCCTGGACCAGAAAGCCCGATGACCAGAAAAGTCCGATGACCCCCCCAGCCAGTCTTGTGATGACGGAGTGTCTTCAGATAAGGTAGGAGAGTATCTTGACTTATCCTAACAATGCCCAATACGTACTAGAGATCACAGATAATTAGATGGGGTCAGATTAATGTGAAATGTTACTATATGTACATAGATATCTATTATAGAATATTGATTGTGTATGTCCGTATTAATTGGATTAGTATGTTGTAATTATTTAGCAATGTGTTTATGTGTATCGATTAAGAGCGTAGGATAATCAGAGAATGTTAGGGAATAGGTAAAGAATGTGAGTCTTTGGTATTGATGAGAATGAAGAGTGTATTAATAAGAATAATTAATGTATTGATATGATATAGGAAGAAGGATAATTTGAAATGCATATATATTGTGTTAATGAGATAGAGAATTCGGAAGTCTGCAATGAATAGTATTGTTTGTATATGTATTATAATTAGGTTTAATAAATTGATTTGTATCTATACATATGAGCATCACTCTATAATTAATCACAATAACCATATTAACATAATTACGGTGACAACATACATTTATATTTTTAATAAAAAGTAAGTTCCTTATATGGTATTTTTTTAAAAATTTTGTTTTTAATGAGTTTTCAGAACGTAACCCCCTTTTTTGAACTGTGTCTGGGTCTCATATAACACGGTTTCACACAACACAGCATTTTCTAGGAACCTATCTACCGTGTTATAGGAGGGTTACCTGTATATGTATATATTGTATGTGTGTGCACTTTCTCTCTTCTACCAAATTAACGAACGTAATCATTCCCCAGTCGTTTACAATTAATTATAACAGAAACTTTCTCAGTTTTCGAGTGCTTTATCTAGTTAAAGAACAGAACGTCTCTTTTTTAATTTTTTTCACTTCATTTACTCGCAAGTTGTTTTTGATTAGATTTCGGTTCAAACTGAGTAGAGTAAATCGAATTACTTGATTTAACAAGCAACAGTTAATGGATCTATTAAATGCCTTATAATTAAATAATCTACAATACACTTCTGAGCATTAAAACGATCACGTTCAGTTCTAAGCTTCTCATATTAAACTAAACCTGTTCTTAATTCATAAATTAAGTAAATATATTTATTCGCTCATAATCGACGAGTTTAATTAAATAAGCATCAGTTTGCAAAATGCAGTCCATTTGTGTGAATTGTTTACTGAAAAACGGCAAATTGAGCTTTCCTGCAAAGTTAATAAAGATGAGTTAAACTATGAAGGTAGCGGAAAAAATGAAACATGCAACGATTGAAAATGCTTAAAATTGAAATTGGATTATTCTTCAAAGTATTTAAATATTTGTAAAGGACTTGACACTGGTTGTTTGATCGCTACAGCTCATGGGTACGCTAAAAATTGGTTTAATTGCGATTCTGCGTATGGAAAAGCTGAAGCCAGCTGGGAGTAGTACTGTAAATGCCACAGTAGGGCGAAATTGAAAACATCCTTTTGTAAAAATGTACGCGTGTCTCTTCTCTATGCAAAACAAACGACTGCTAATATACAGTTTATCGTGGTGGTTCATAAAATTTTTGCTTCTGCACACATTGTTGACCGTAAATTTTGTTTAAAACCTTTCAAGGGCAACAGTCTCCACCGTTTGCACGGTGCACATTTTTCTCTATTTTTTTAACCTAAAAAATCTTGAAAATTTTTCCAATTAAAAGTTGTAAAATGGTTTTACTTCTTTAAACTGATAACAGATGGCAGCACAAGCCATTTTTCGGCTTATTTAACTGGAATGCATTGAATCAAGTGAAAGAAGGACGAGAAAAATGGCGGTCCAAAAATGGACCACCGCCCGTGAGAGGGTTAAATATGTACGCAAGTCACAGGCAAAGACTGAAATTTTGGAATAGATTAGATACGGCATTTTTTCTGAAATCTCTTTTCTTTATACGGGGATCTTTAAATGATAAAATGTGAGGATTTGCCCAAAACAAATTCAGATCATAGCAAAAGTAGTTTTCAAGTAAGGCAATGTTCAGTTGATCAAAAATTTCTCCTATATGACTTTCCTATATCCTAAATTCACTTTTCAAATTTCAATATTTCAATATTACAATATTCAATATTTCCAATCGCAAGCAATAAATAAAAACAACAAGATAAAAGGTATAAAGCAAAATGTAAAACGAAGAAGGAAACAGTAACGTATCAATTGCTCAATGCTCTTGTCTCTTAATATCGGCTACAGGGATCTTGAGCAAATAGTGCCGAACGGGTCTAGAGGTGGGAAATGTCCATAATTTGTGGTTTATCACAAATAGTGTAAAAAAAACTTTCTAGAAGTTTCAAGCGGCTCAGATGTTCAGCCAAACAGTGATGACCAGTTAAAAGAAGGATCATGGCTGCCGGATCCTTCCATGGAAAATCTGGAATGTATGCACTATTAACAGCCCATAACTTATTAGGATTTATGTCAAATGATTCTTGATAAAATATGTCCTTCAACTTCTTCCGGATAAATACCCATATAGAATTATATGCGAACGGCGTACACGGGTTCTGAATAATTCAATAATTATCTATAATGATGCATAATTCAATTATACTATAAGGATTTATGCAATGTTAATTAATTACGAAATAATACATAATATTAATATAATAATAATAATAATAAATAATATAAATATTTAATTATTAATTATGCAGTAATGATTGAATAATGATGCATAATTCAATAATGCCTCTAACATTTGAGTGTAAAAACACGAGTTTACTCAGTACCTGTCAACAATGTGTCCACAGAATTCTGGAGTGTTTTGAAAATAATAAACTTCTTAATCTATATGTCCTTTCCTAACTGATAAAAAGCAAATACTATTGAAAATGGAATGGGGAAAAACTTAGAAAAATCCAATATCTTTTCTCTTTTCAATAATTCTCATGAAATTTAATTGAATTCCACCAACTAATACGATAAAGTACTTTTATTAGAAAATTTTATTAACAGATTACGATCCGCTACATAAGTTGAAGAATATTATTAAACTATTAGTTATTCTAACTTCCCATTTTTTAAAGATTTAATAAGAATTTGATAATTTTATTGTGTACAATATTTCAGTCTAAACCGATAGTCTAAAATTGAAAAAGAACTGAGAGACTTTCTTATACTCTGTAAAAAAAAGGCTTTTCCCATCTTGTATTTTATTCCTAGAAATATAAATCCACGTTTATATTTAATGAGCAATACGTGATTTTAGATATTCAATTAATATTTACAAAAAGTATTATCTTTCAGTCCGGAAATTCTTGTAGAATAATTTACAATTAAAAATCCTTTCACATTTCGTTTTTAAAGCCTTCAAATTAAACAATCATGTTATTTTAAAGATTTTTTCAATTTAATGGTCGGTTATAGCCTTGTTTTTGAAGAAAATTAATTTTTTATTTTACTTAATTTAATTAAAAAGCAGTTCTTGGTAACGATCATATCAAGGGGATAATTTTAAAATGAACTTTAATTCCTTATATTTTTAAATACCTACAGAAAATCCATACACTTCCTTATATTTCCTTATATCCATAGATTTCCTTATATCCATATAAATTCCTTATATTTTTCAATACCTACTGTAAATCCATAGACTTCCTTATATCTCCTTGTATTCATAGACTTCTTTACATCCATAGAAATTCCTTATATTTGTCAATACCTACTAAAAATCCACAGACTTCCTTATATTTCCTTATATACATAGACTTCTTTATATCCATAGAAGTTCCTTATATTTTTCAATACCTACTGAAAATCCATAGACTTGTTTGAAGATAATTAATAAAAAAAATTGTTGTTCCTGTCATGAAGAGAATATAAAAAGAAGTTAAAATTCCATACATTTTTCAATGCAATGAATCGATAGATAAATCTAGGCATTTCAAATTTAATTCGAAACTTTTTAGTAAAGAAAAAAAATTATAATGTACACAAGCATTTTTAATTCTACCTAGTCAGAGACCCAAAGCGTTCTGCTTAGGGTATACGGTTAGATAATACGCGGCTCTGTTTACAGCGTGATTGGCTGAAATAATGAAAATACTCTTAAGGGTCCTGATATAAGTTCCACAAGAAATATTCACTTTGAAAACAAAATATTTATTTTGGGCAACAACTGAAATTAGTAATACTATATGACAGTAGCAAATTCGAGTCAGAAATTTAAAATAAAAGGAAGTTGAATTCATCCCGTAGCGATTGAATCATGTTTAAAAAGCAAAAGGTAATCCAAAAAACATGAGAAAATTTCTTCGAAATGTTTTTAATTTTTGTTTGATAAAACTGCGAATATCTGATGACTTTAGTAATTGTAATCATTTACTGTAATACGTAATTTACTGCATGCCTTTAAATAATTCTATATTGTTTTTCTGAAATGTTCAAGCTCCGAATTACGTTTGTGAGATACTTTGTACTGGCTTACAGTGATGATAATGAAATACTTAGCCTTCGATTTTGACACATTCACAACCAAAGGCTTCTTTTCCAAATTTCCTTATCAGTTAACTAGTCCAGGTATTTTACCGTATATTACATCTGAAATTATAAAAGAATTTTTCCTTCCAACGCACTCAACAAAAAGCACTAAATATCTTTATAGGTATATTCTTCATTTAAAATGTTCCTCCTTTTTAAAAAAATCTGGATATAAGTCAATTTTTTACCCTCTTAACAGTAAATCTCATAAAGATGAAAGCCCTATAAATTCTAAACATTCAACACACTTGTAAACTAATGTATCCGACTATGTTAGGAGCCTTTTATATATGTAGAAAGCAGAACTGAACTCTTAACTATGAACTTTAAACTTCATGAAATGTTATTTGTAAACGCATATTATGTCTGGCGCAAGAGGGCGCCGCTAGCACGAACATTATCACGACCCCTCTACTCTGTTTGGGGAGAACATTAAGACGCCCGCTTTGGATTCCGTCGTGGACGGACTACGTTTTTCTTTCAATTCTTTCTTAATAAATGTAATTGTTTTTGTTATTTACGATGGTTTCTAGTTAGTTTATGTTGTGGATGTTTTACTCCAACCCCGCGCCCACATATATGTTCCGAGAGCGAAGTTTAGATTTGCCGATTGGCAACGGTAGAAAACGGAGAATAATAAAAAGGTATTTTTCCCTCCGCTTACAGAGCTCATTGAGAATAGAACCGGAGGGGATCTCCCAACCTTTTCACCATGATAACCGTTGGAATTATAGATTTAAATTTAAATACTTATTAGTGTAATGTTCGTGTACGTAAAATAAAGTTTAGTTTTGTGTTTACGAACTTGGATTTCTTTGAACTCTCGACAAATGGATTAGAAATAGAACAATATATGTGTATGTGTGTAACTTTTACAAAATTGAAGAGTTTTTGTCGAAATTTATCAAATTTTTACATAAACGGTTCTAGCTCTAAAAGAAAATTTGCACATCTAACATTAATTTATTTTTATCATATGTACATAAGACCCCTGTGAGTGTAAAGAACTAAAATTGAATCTAAAAAAATACAGGTCATTATAGGCAATTGCATGTAAAATTTCAGTCATTTCTCATGAGAATTTTTATAAATACAGCTATGAATTAACAAATAATACTATATCTAGAACGTAATCTGTAGTTCATTGCATTCTTAGTACAGGGTCATCGAAAAACGTGTCTGGGATTTCAGTTGTGAAGACCGGGAAGAACAATCGACCGATCGGATTTTGCGTAGCAACAGATGGTATGTTATCTCTGGGAGTTATACTTTTCCATGTCATGGTGACCATGACTGCGCTGGGGGCATGCGTCGACGCTGTGACGTCGCGCTTCCTCCTACATGGGTTTTGACGTTGGATAGGAATGGAAGCTTCAATTTTTTGGCCACCAAGAAGCTCCGATTCGAACCCTCTAGATTTTTTTTTATATGGGGTTAGCCGAGAAACATTGTCTACGCTGAGAAAGTCCTGGACTACGTCATTTATCGGCCAGAATCACTGCTGCAATAGCGACTGCCCCTGCTATGATCAAGCGTACCTGTATGGAGATCGCCTGCTATCTCCTGGATCTGCGCCGAGCGACGATGGGTGCTCATACCGCGATCTACTAGGTAATGTCAGAAACTTAGTTGCCAGGTGATGGCCGAATGGCTGGGGCGCTGGCATTCGGTTCAGATCCTGTGGGTTCGAGTCCCGCTGTTGGCATGGATGTTTGTAGCCGTTCGGAATCGGCTGTAGGTCCCGGTGAGATTAGCCCTCGTGTAGCAAAAAGTTGACCGTAGCGCTCCAAACCAAAACTTGATTCGTTTCTGTATATTTTTGTGAAAAAACAAACATCATGCATTCTATTACAGGGTTCTTCATTTCCCGTTGAAATCACGTACACCTTTATCGATGAGCTTGTATTATGAAACACATACCTGGAAAAATTCCTTAGACATATCATGATTATATTTTGTGTTATCATAATAGTCCTACATTTTTTATGAAAATTAAGTTCTTCCGAAAAGTTTTCACATGTACTGAAATTGTCAGCTGCTTGTCTCCTTTAAATCACTCTCATTTCATATCTAATGGTCGCACGGAGAAAAATAAAAGCAGATTTAGAAACAAAAATCCGCCTTCTTTAAGAAACAGGCATAAAAATAATTTCCTAATTTTAATCAAAATCGACGTTTTAAATTTAGTCGGATACCTTAACGTTTGTAACACATTTGTAACACATTTGTAAGGATTGTTTACTAGATCCAAACTAGGTACTTCAGATACTTTTTGACGTATGAGCTGTCCAATTTTTGTGGGCAGACTTTTCTTTTCCCCAAATAAAAATTACCCGACATCGAACAAAAAAATAGATTGTTAGAAGTGTGTGTAAATAAAGCATTCACTGGGATTTCCACGGAGCATGAAATTTCTATCGACTTCAAGATGGGGAATGTTTCTGAAGGGTCAATAGAACGTTTTGTCGACCTACCTCATCCATATTCTTCATTTCCCCCTCCAACCCCCTCCCCAGACTTGCCTGTAATTAACTTCATACAAATTTCACCAGTGTATTTTTCCAGAAGGTTTATCTAGTTAAAAAAGTGTTCTGTATTATTTTTTTGTTGTTGTTAGTTTTAATGATTGATTGCATTCAAGATTCAGAGGATAAAGCATAATCGAATTTTTCACTTTACGTCAAAGTTAATAGACAATGGATGTAACAAACAAATTGTAGTTGAAGAAAGTGAAGGTTAAGTGTGGGGACTCGAACTTACAGATAATATTATTACGCTAAGACTGAGTGAAGGTTAAGTATGGGGCGTCAAAGTTACAGATAATATTCATGAATTAGAGGAAAAGAGCTTTGTTTTACACAGCAAATATTATTACGTTAAGACTGAAGGTTAAGTGTGGGGCGTCAAACTTACAGATAATTTTTACGAATTATAGGAAAAGAGCTTTGTTTTATACAGCAAATATAATTACGTTAAGACTGAGTGAAGGGTCAGTTTGGGACGTCAAACTTACAGATAATTTTCACGAATTAGAGGAAAAGAGCTTTGTTTTATACAGTAAATATTATTACGTTAAGACTGAGTAAAGGTTAAGTGTGGGGCGTCAAACTTACAGATAATTTTTACGATTCAGAGGAAAAGAGCTTTGTTTTATATAGTAAATATTATTACGTTAAGACCGAATGAAGGTTAAGTGTGGGGCGTCAAACTTATAGAAAATTTCACGAATTAGAGGACAAGAACTTTATTTTATACAATAAATAGTATTACGCTAAGGCTGAGTGAAGGTAAAGTGTGGGGTTTCAAATTTACATATAATTTTCCAGGGGGAAAGGAAAAGAGCTTTGTTTTATACGGTAAATACTATTACGCTAAGATTGTTGGGTGTGGAATTCGGAAAATGATTGTTAGTGAAAACCCCTGAATCGTACATTTGGTAGAATAGCGATTTCAAGGTTAGGAGATCAGGATTCGAATCACAGTCCCGGATGGTGGTCTTTTCAATGGTTTGTAGTAAAGAATAACTGGCTGTTAGCAAGCGTATGACAGTAAATCATAGCTAACAAAAAATTAGCATAGGCTAGAATTCAATCCCCCGTCTAACGAGGTGGAAACTTAAGGGCTAAACACTATTTATTTAGGATGGCTAATTAGGAAATTGCATTCTATTAAAGCTTATTATATCGATTAAATAATTGATTGCATTTAAGATTCAGAGCAAAAAGCATAATCAAATTTTTCCCTTTACGTCAAAGTTAATGGATATAATGGATATAACAAACAGTTCGTAATTAAAGAAAGTAAAGGTTAAGTGTGGGGCGTCAAAACTTATAGATAATTTTCACGAATTAGAAGAAAAGAGATTTGTTTTATACAGTAAATATTGTTATGCTAAGATTATTGGGTAAGGATATGCTAAGATTGTTAGGTGGCCCAAAATTTGGAAAATGAGATAATATAACCCTTGAATCGTTCATTTGGTAGAACATATCTTTCACGGTTAGGATATCCGGGTTCGCATCCCAGTCATTGATGGTCGTTCTTACAATGGTGCCTGATTGTTATAAAGAATGATGATTGGCCTTAAGCAATCATATGATAGTAAACCACAGTTAACAAAATATTATCATAGGCTGGGATTCAATTCCCTGTAAACAAGTTGGAAAATACAGATGTAAACACCAGTTAATTTGGATGACTATTTTAAGAAACATTTTATTAAACTTCTTATATCTTATAATTAATTAAGTGGGGGTTTTCTTAGGCTGCTGGCGCCATCTCTTGGAAAGATTGGAAAGCGTGTTTCTTTGATTGGTCACTAGAGCAGTGGTATGTGCTGTTAATGATCGAGATGCTAATGTTCTAAAAATTCCCCAACCCGGGCGATAAGTCGCCAAGAGCATGGCTCATCTTGAGAATTGGCGACGTTCACGTGCTTGTGTATTTAGTCAACCTGTTGCACTGTTCGAAGTCAGTTTGCAGTGCTTCGCGAGCTATCGTGCTCTTGTGTAGTGAGCTGTCGTGCTCACTTTTATTATTGAGCCTTGGGGCTCCATTTTATTGTATAAAACGAAATATTATATGTTTAATAAATTTTTAATACAGTCCATGTTTGAGGGATTGTTTGAAAGTCCCTAACATTTGCTACGGGCAAGTCCACGCTGTGGAAAGCTTATAAGTCAATGTGTTTTCCTACGTTAATTAAGAAGTTAATTAAGAGTAAGCATCATCATCGCTCAACCATAGATTGCCTGTACTATCATTAGAATACACAGACTGGAAAATTAACTAACTCACTGGCTTTTATTAGATAAACACATTGGTACAACTCGCACAATCTCTATACGCGTCTTAACTCATCGTAATTTATAACACATACTTCGAAGCAAAAGTATACTTTACACAAATTAAACGGTTCCTTCTTTCTGACTCCTATTCGAAAAGTAAACAAGTAGCGGGAATGTATAGCACAGAACTAGCCATTCAGATGTCAGAGTAGAACTATTGTTGGTTTTCTAAAACACTGTTTCCTTATTTGAAAAACACCCCACAACTTAAATACTTTGACAGCATGTAATGTAAGGCCATGGAAGCATGATGAAAGCAGAAGCTCAGAAATGGTTAATGAAAATCGATTGTAATTGAAATATATTACATAGAGGAAATAGTTTAAAACATCCAGATTGTTGACTTGTAGCATCTGTGGATTCTAGTTTCTGCTTATGGATGAAAGCACGCCAACAAGCACTTAATTTGGTACGTGAATACTGAAATAGATTACTTATAAGACACTTAAGGTGACTACCGCAATATCTCGACAGTTTTATCCATTGAACGTACGTAGGTTATGCTGAAATAACGTATAGAGAGACCATAATCACTATTTAAGTTTTTTAGACGCATAGAAGAGCATTAGTATGACAATGGGACTTCATACCCCAAGAGCTTGAGAATCTTATTGTCAGGCATACAGTGCAGAGACATAAGATATCGCACTGAACCTTTCCTGTATTATCCAAAATGTCACATTCGTTTTTTTCTATAAGATAGAACGCAGGGATGTTTTCATCAATGAGCTATTTTACCACAACGCCTGTAACTAGTGGTGTCTTTCATTTATTCATAAGTTTGCATTTCCTGCCTTTGAGTGGTACCTGCTACTTCTCTACCTTCTACTTAGGTACCTTCTACTTATAGGACCCTCTAGTTTCAGTCATGAATATTGAAGAATATACAAATTGAAAGAAGGTCATTACAAATGAAGAAGTCCATCATCATTGAATTTTCAGTATGAATGTATTTTATAACACACTTCTCATATTGACCAAGTCAAAGTTTTTAAATGTCACTGCCATTAAAATGGTTCGGAAATTATATTCATTAAAACTTCTTTTGTCTCACTATTCACTGAAATATTCCCTGAGTTAAAATTATTGAAAGAGTTTGGGGCAAAAGTCATGGCGGAAACATCACGGCATAAAAATTTTCTCGACATTTCAAGGAAAGGTATGTTTCTGAAGGATCAAAGGAACGTTTTGTTTACCTGAGAGATCAATATCTTTAATCTTCTCCCTCGTATATAATTAACTAGAGTGATTAAGTTTCCCCCAGTAAATTTTCTGAATGGTTGAGCTCAAGTTACTAGACAAAAGCGTCTCATTACGCAATATCCACTGCCGTATTTGAACTCGGTAAAGTTGCAGTTAAAAGTGAAAAAAAAAGCCCAAACTATTACTAGACTTAGAGTCAACAGTTAATGTTGATTTAAAAATGGCTAATGACTAAATACACCGAAAATTCTCAAGGGTCCCGAAATTTTAAATCTGGAATACGCATTACATGTCAGTTCCGCATGCATTTCGTACAACTGTTTGGAGATATAGAGGATCTAAATTTATATTCTTTTAAAAATCTAAGTTATAAGCATCAAAAGTTAAAAAAAAGATGTTGATATTCTTTATACTTTTAGGCGTTTAAAAAATTTAAAAAAATATATTAAAAGAGAAAAAAAATAATAAAGAGAATTAAGCATTATTTTTTTAAGAAATAAAATCGTAGATTAAAATTTTGAAAACAGTCATGCGTAATTCTAAAATTTATTAGAATTTTAGTTCTGTTAATTTTATTTATTTTTTTTCTTCAACTTTGGATTGCCAAATGGTGTGGAATTTACGAAATTTCCCTGCAAAATCATGATATATCCGCATTTTCCGGGCAGTTTGGCATCTGCAAAAGAGTAATGGCAAAGCGTGAAAATGCATTTCCTAGATATTTTCCCTTTATCTCCATCTTTTTTTACTTACCCTCTAATAAACAGCTGAACAAAACAAAAGAGGCAACATAATCCCCCTTAACTGAACGTTTTTGTTTTCATTACCTTAATAACATATGTAAGGTATACACAAGATTCGATTCACAAGAATCGAACTTTTGAGTGAATTAAAGAAGCTGCTTTAGATATGCTAATTTCGGCATACGCGCATAGTATAAATACCACGCAGCGTCATTAATGAAAAAGGGGAGGTTGTTAAGGTTGAAAAGGTGTTATCCTGCGCTAGTGCTTAGCGGGCCAGAAGTTTACATGGCAGTACTGCTGGTTTGACTTACTGTTCGTGAGTATAAAAATATATTGTTCTTGAAAGCTGTGTTTATACATTCCGTACAAGTAGTACGCATGCTTATTGCTGTAAAAGCCAATTATATGTGCAACGAATTCAATAAACATTGTTTCATGTATAAACTGTATTTGTATAAAATACAAATTGAGTGCCCCCTAGCTAGAAACTCTATACATAGCAAATTCTGTTTATGTGTGAAGAAAAAGGTAGCACACGAAAAATTTCTTTCAATGTGTGGGAAATGAAAAATTAAAATTCCTAATTGAGAATAGTCCGGGAAGAGGAAATTAAACTTTAAAGTTGGGAAAAAAATGAATTTTCCTATAAAGGATGGTACAGTAGAGTACCGATAATCCGAAATGATTGGGACTAGACCCTTTTCGGATTACTCGAAATCATTCTTAAAACAAACTTCAATTACATGATAACATGTGATTACATAAATATTACGCATTACATGTGATTGCACAGTTTATTTTATAAGGTCTGTCTAAACCAGTTGTTCCCAACCGGTGGTCCGCGAGAGCCTTGGGAGTGGTCCGGCACCATTATATAAAAAAAGTTTCCAAATAAATAGGGATTATGAAAGCAATATTCATTGAACTAGATGGGCCGAATATTCCCGATGAATATCAGGTGTTGAATTAAAATTTCTTAAAAGTTTAACATAATTATTTTGCTATTAGAATGTGATACGTTAGAATATGAGTACGTTAATCCTGTTTCCCTTTTGCCTGAGGGATATTTTATAGATCCATAACCCCCCCAGAAGGTTCCCCCCTCAAGTCAGTGGGATGTGGTGGTCCGCACATGGTCCAATTTCTGGCTTAGTGGTCCGCAGTCTTCTACGGGTTGGGAAACACTGGTTTAAACATTACCAAATCTCTTGACAAAATGGCTGATAAGAGAGCGGAACGCTGCCTAGTTCAGTACAGTAGAGTGTAAGATTTTAGACTATCAGCAAATTGTTGAAAAGGTTTTGAAAGAACCTGTCAACGTCTCAGACGAGAGTGAAGGTAAAGCAGACGGTTACAGCGAGAGACCAGAGAGTATCCCACATAGACGAGATGGCTGTATTTGATGTAGCGCTACGCTACGTAGATCAACACTCCGCAGCGACCACAGCGGACACCCTTTTTCTAACACGCTCTCGTAATTTGGCTTCAAGGGAGAGGTATCCTTTTCTTCGAGAAAAAAATTTGACAGATTTTTTTAAACCAATGTAGTTCAGTACATTGTCTAACTTTGAATTTTCTTGTAATTTTCAGAAATATGCTTTATATTACTTAGTATCACTGTCGTTTTATTGTAACCTTAGTTCTTTTTGATTTTTGGTTTCGGATTAAGCGGACTTGCGGATTACCGAAGTTCGGATTATCAGGACTCTACTGTATCATCATAAAGTTTCGTAGATTTACAGAAAAATTTCGATCTCGTCATCTATGAATCTAGTTTTAACGTAGCATTACGTTCCTCTATAACGGTTCTCCGGAAAATTTCAGACTCTAAAACCGTCCGTCGTCGCAAGTTATAATTTTGGCAGCGCGCCAAACCCAGTAGGTATTGCTTAGGCAAGCAGTAAACAGTTAAACAGAAAATTACCAAAATGCATCGAAATTTTGATATGCATATATGTATATATATACGTACATATATATAGATACATATATACATAACACATACATACATACACTGATTATCAAAAATTAAGGAAAAGTCACAAAAATAGAGATTACTCAAAAAGTTACGCGTAGAATTTAATGAAACTTAAACACATTATGCAACACATAGGTATGTATAAAATAGCAATAAAAAGAAATCGCCAGACAATTATGGTATTATAGAAACTAGCATATGTATACAATGAACAAATCGGATGTGTCAGTTTGGTATAGGAAAAGTACATTTAATATGGCGCATGATCCCCCCGAGAAGCAATACAGCACATACAGTGATGTGTGATGCTGTCAATTATGCGGTTTATGAGTTTGGTAGGAAGTGAGAGCCATTGCTCTTGCAATGCAGTTGAAAGCGTAGCTAGGGTCCTAGGAAGAGGACTGAGAGCAGCTATACGTCGTCCTAAAGCGTCCAAACATGATCGATAGGATTCAGGTCTGGCTCTCCATGATCTCCGGATTCGAGCTGGCCACTCCATGCGCTGAACTGTTTCCTGCTCAAGATTAGCATCAACGATGCGAGCCCTGTGCGGTCTCTCGTTATCGTCCTGTAGCACGAAAGCATCAGGTATTGCCCAGTCATAAGGGCGCACGTAAGCATCATGTCATCTCTATAGGTGTGAGCATTCACATTTCCCCGGGGAAAGACATGAAGGTCAGTACGCCCACCCAAAGAGATACTACCCCAAACACACACACTGCCTGATCCGGATGCATCTCTTTCACGGATGTGTGATGAATGAAAACGAGTTCCAGGTTATGTCCAAATCAAAATACCCCTACTATCGCTTTGGAGGCTAAACCTGGACTCATCCGTAAAGAGAACGGCCCTCCATTGATCACGCGTCCAGTGGACATGTTGATGTGCCGACTGCAAACGTTCCCACCTATGACATGACGTGAGCGGGACACAAATGGCTGGTCGCCTCGCAAAGAGACAACCTTCGTGAAACTTTCTACGCACGGTTCACGTTGATACCAACATTCCGGAGCTTGCAGTGAGGGAGGATCTTCAGACGGAGTTGCGGTTCTATTCCTTTGTGCGCATAATTACAAATATCGGTCATAGGCACTCGTCGTAGCGTATGGCCGTACTTGGCTGAACCTCCTAGATGCCGAATTCGTGGTTAGAAATTGTTGCCAAAGTCTATGAACCGCAGACGGACTCACATTTAGCCATCTGTCCACTTCTGTCTGATTGTGTCCTGCCACTAGTCTCCCAATAGCTCTCCATCGCAGTTCTTCGGTCAAATGAAGCCTGGAGGTCATTGTTACAATTTGGCTATGCCAGATGTCTAATCTCAGCATCGCCGCGACAATTGCCGCCTTGCTCTGAAACATGCACTTTTATGCTCCTCGCAAATGACGTATTCCGACTGCAGCGCCACTATTTTGAATAATGTAGTATTGTTCAGCACCTTCTATTTAACAACATATTCAAATTTTAAACAGATTAGCCTAGTTTTGAAAGCGTTATCTCTCTTTTGTTGTTTTTCCTTAATTTTTGATAACTAGTGTATATACTTACAATACGTAATCTTACGTTAATAACCCGCTGTAGTTTCGTTAGAAGAGACTAACACAATTTTTTCTTGGACCGTATTCTTGGGATATGTGCTATCCCAACCCTTAAGGAAGAGGTTAAAGTGATGTATCATCGACCAGGGATCTTACGTCACCTTAACCTTTTCTCAAAATATGTGGCGATATTTTTTTCTTTTTTGGATAAAAAAAACATATTAGTAGGACGCACTTAAAATAAATATTAAGTTGGATTAATGACGCTCCCGCACGACAAATTGTGACACAAATCGATGCACTCGTTGCTGAGGGTGAATTAGCTAGCCTCATGCCCTTAACTGTTAGACTTGATATCAAACATTTGTGCTCTCTAAGCATCTATCGCAAGTCTCACATTAATAGAACACAACTCTTTTTAGCGTTTTCCGTCGTTGCCTTCTAGTGTAATAGTAAATCCCGCGGCTATTTTTGAAACTGTATCAATATATCCTATTCTAGTGTTTATTACTTATATCTTTCAATAGATGAATAAACTTAGAAATGGAGTAATTATTTGTCTGAACTTAAATATAACATGTTACTGCAATATATTTCCCTTTAATTTAATATTTAAAAAAATTGAAAATACTAAAATTCTAGCAAGAGTGCTTCAAGTTAGTAATCTCATTCCTGAAGATGTCGCAAGCATAAAAAGTTTGGGAATCCCTAACCTAAGCTGACGATGACTGACCGACATTTCATCTCACATTTTGTCCTTCAATTTAAATCAACTAGATTGACCCAGAATTCGTTCAGTTAAAAAACATAACACATATGGTAATCATTATGCTATCTAGCCATGTTATCATCTTCCTTGGCGAATACCCACTTTCAGGAAACCTATAAGAGGTAGTTTTAATAACTGTATCAGATTAGTATGCATTTTGCTGTATATTATCTAATTCTTTAAATGTCCGTTGCTTGAAGAAATTCCGAATAAAATCTCTCCAGAATTTGATTTCAGCAGTGGAATTGATCCTTTCACCCCACCTCCAACACATCAAAGAGCAATCTTTTTCGCTTGTCTCGAAGAAAGTTTGGTCCCGTGCTATTAATCAATTCTTTTATCTCTCCAGCAGAGCCTATTTGCAGTCTCTCGCTCAGGCAGACATTCTATCAACCTTTCATCTCTAAACAAAAGATAGGAATTGCCTTTGTGGCTATGAGTGGCTTTCCCTGTCATATATATTTAATTCTCAAAATATGGGATTTCAAAACGTTTATTATGTATAAACTGTATTGATTTACTGCTTTATATGAGTCGTGTAGGATCAAAACTAGCATTCTCCTATTTTTTTTCAAAATTGAGTTAAGGATACTTTATTAAGTATAAACTGTATTGATTTACTGCTTTATATGAGTAGTGAAGTATCAAAACTAGCAATCTCCATTTTTTTTCAAAATTGAGTTAAGTATACTTTATTAAGTATAAACGGTATTGATTTACTACTTTATATGAGTAGTTAAGGATCAAAATTAGCAATCTCCATTTGTTTTTAAAAATTGAGTTAAGGATACTTTATTAAGTATAAACAGTATTGATTTACTGCTTTCTATGAGTAGTGAAGGATAAAAATTAGCAATCTCCATTTGTTTTTCAAAATTGAGTTAAGGATACTTTATTAAGTATAAACGGTATTGATTTTTTGCTTTATATGAGTCGTATAGAATCCAAACTATCAATCTCCATTTTTTTTCTAAACTGAGTTAAGGATACTTTATTAAGTATAAACTGTATTGATTTTTTGCTTTATATGAGTCCTATAGGATCAAAACTAGCAATCTCCATTTTCTTTTCAAAACTGAGTTAAGCATGCTTTATTAAGTATAAACTGTATTGAATTACTGCTTTATATGAGTCGTGAAAGTTCAAAACTAGCAATCTCCCCTTTTTTTAATTGAGTTAAGGATACTTTCTTGCTTTAATCAGTCAAAAATGATAATTTTGGAAAAATGACCTACTAATAAAAGATAATGTGGGAATTTTTCTAAAGGTAATTTCGAATTAATGTCTCGATAAATTCATAAGATATAATTCTTAATTGATATTATATCTTATGAATTTATTGCATAATTGATCGTAATATGATTGCATAATTGATCGTTTTTTTGAAAAAAACCACAAGAAAAACACAATTGCCGAACTTGAAATCGTCGAAATCTCCAAGCCTTAAATAGCGCTTTGAAGTGGCGCCACAGGCGCGCGTGATGTGCGTCTGCTCTGAAATTCTAATCATTTGCATATCTCACCTCCGCTAATGCATGTTGTAAATTTCATGTTATTTGCATGTTTCCTTCAGGGTGTTGCATTTACAGTGGCCAGCAGTGTATAAGAATATTATAATCTGTTTAATTTAAACCACTGTTGTGGAAACAGTTGGTCTCGACCCAAAGAGGGGTCACGAAAAAATTTGGATAGGTCATGGATAGTTTGACATCAATTTATATCATATTAAACTGTTTAATTTTAAAAAATGCTTTAAATGTTTCGGATTACATATTATTTATGTGTTAAAAAATGTATGGTACGATATTGCTAAATAAGATGTCAAACAGTCTCACAAAAGCAACTCCAGCAGCAAAAATTTATTTTCTTTTTTTGGACTAAAATAGAGAGGGGTAGACTTAATTTCTATTCTAAATGTATAAAACTTTCAGGCCTAATAATTCAATACAAATGTGAACTTTAACAAGCATTTAATAAAAAAAAAGTCATACAAATAAATGAAGTTTATAATTTTCATTGTTTCCCTACATAGTTTATAAGTTTGAAATCACGATCTTTTTTTAATTTTTGTTGATTTTTACCTAAATGAATTACAGATACATATTAATATTTGAATATGAAGTTTCAGTCATTTGATATTTGCCAAAATGGGGGTCGAGTCATTTTTCATTGAAAGCAAATGCTTCGCAGACTAAAAAAGTTTGCGCACCCCAGATTTAAACAATAAGAGCATTATGTATAAGTAAGGTCAACACGATAACATTAACTTAGCATATTGTAAATGATTCAACAGAAAAATAGATAATATATTACTTAAAGAGGGCATTGACAGCCGAAAGAAATTAACAGAAAATCTGCATTCAGTGCTATACGCAGCATAAATGGAAGACTTTCTGTAGCAATAATAGAAATTCAAAAACTAAAAGCAATAAAACGGGGCAATCTTCCGGTCTCTTCATCAGGAGGCCTAACCGAATCGGTTACCTTAAGGGGGAACTTTCTGAATAGGATGCGGGTCTAGCCAAAAGATATCCCACGGCTCCGAGATCCCCACATGGGAACAGAAAGCCAAATTCATTAGAAAATACAGTACTCAAATGAACACAAAATAATAGAACAGAATTAAATTAAATACAGTACTCAAATGAACATAAAATATTAGAACAGAATTACAATAAATTGAGTACTCAAATGAACATAAAAGAATAGAACAGAATTACAATAAATACAGTATTTAAATGAACATAAATGAATAAAACAGAATTACAATAAATGCTGTAGTCAAATGACCACAAAAGAATGGAACACAATTACATTAATTACAGTACTCAAATCAACACAAAAGAATAGAACAGAATTACAATAAATACAGTACTCAAATCAACATAAAATAACAGAACAGAATTACAATAAATTCAGTACTCAAATGAACATAAAAGAATAGAACAGAATTACAATAAATACAGTACTCTAATGAACATAAAAGAATAGAACACAATTACAATAAATAAAGTACTCAAATGAACATAAAATAATAGAACAGAAATATAATATACTGTACTTACTGTAAATGTACATTAAGGTAAACACGAAATAGAATAAAAATATATATTTTGTTAGAAAACCTTACACTTTCAATGTATCTTTCAATGTGATTTTTGGTATTTCAAACACTACATCAATTAGAACTGTCTTACAGTAGAACTGTCCAAATATTTTCTTTCTTCTTTCCACAGTTAAAGCTAAGTCTGACCTTAATGTTTTCAGAAAAAACAAAAGGTCATCATAATTACCTGCTGAGCTTACCTCTAAGAACAGAGAAACTGGTAGAAGTGATTAAAGTGAAGCTTAAATATTTACATTTTTATAATATTTTGTGTTGATAATGCCAGGGCAAAAATGTGCTTATTCTTGTTTAAATGAAAAATAATTAGGAAATTCTCATAGATAAAATATGTTCCTTTTTAGTATATAAATTATAGCAAAAAAGGGAAAAATACTTATCCAAATACTTCTCTAGAGTACTGTTTATGTACATAAATTAACGTCAGTAGTTGGGACCAGAAAAAACAAAGGGTAGCAAAAAAGGTAAAATTAATTATGTCATAAGAATTATTTCAAGAATTATAATACATTACAGTGGATACGCTGAGAAAAAACACTTTTATGAACAAATATGTATATTTTGCGTCTTATGAAACTAACGCGTTGTTAAAATTAGCCTTGCATGACTTTTTTTACGTTATATATGTCACAATATTTTTTTAACTTTCTGTGAACATTATTTTCAAAATAATTCTAAGTCATGGATTTTGGTATATTAAAATAAACTCCTTAACTATTGTAAGTTTTAAAAAAAAATTAATAAAAATTATTATTTTTGCCTTTTTATATTTTTAAAAGCTACTAGATAAAAACCACAGAGAAATAAGCTTTTAATGGATTCAAGTAATAGATTTCATATAATTTGTATTTTAATTTTTACCAACCTAATGTCCCTACCTTATTAGTTTATATTACTTTAATTTAATCTAAATAATGCTAAAACTTGTCTTTGTTTGTCTGCAACTCTATAATGAAAAATTGGAGCAGAACACAGCCAAATTTGTAAAACGCACCTTTTTACATATAAAAATCGGCTAAAAATTGGGGTGCGTATTATGGTCCGAAATTAACATTAAAATAAAATTAATATTTTATTATATATATATTATATATATTATGTATATTTTTTATTATATATATATATTTTTTTTTATCTTTATTAAGTTAGAAATTGAAAATATCTTTATATACCTAACAAAATACAAAATATTCTTTTCCAAAAGTCCTCCCATAAATTTGATGTGCGTCTTATGGTCCGGTTTGGTTTGATTTGGAACTCTACGGTCAACTTTTTACTACAGGAGGGACAATCAGACCAGGACCTATAGTTCGAAGCCGATTCCGAAAGGCTACAAACATCCATACCAACAGTCGGACTCGAACCCACAGGATCTCAACCGAATGTCAGCGCAATAGCTATTCGGCCATCCCCTCGTCTCTTACGGTCCGAAAAATACAGTACATCCAAAAAGCCTTATGTATGACCTTTTCTTGGATTATCCAAACTAATTAATGCATCACCGGGTAATCATAATTACAGTGTTTATCCTCTAAGTGGTTTTTAAAACACAGACCTGTGAGCTACTACGTTAGGCAACTTTAAATTAAATATGATCTCTAATAATATTTTAGTCATGACATGGGAAAAATTTATTTCCTTCGGACAGTCCACAGTCTCGCTGTGCTCCTTACAGATCAAACTTTCATGATTAGAATCTGGTGTGCATCAATTTTTCAGTCCGAGATCATGATTTATCGAGGAACTGGTACACAAGAATGTGAACTTAACTATAATCTTTTAACCTAACAAAAAATAATGACACCTTATACATAGTCTTTCGTCATCAATGTTTTATGATTTTCTCCTTTTGGCATTACCCTCCTCCACACATCTGTTGCACCATTAAATAACAATTCCTAGGCATAGATTTTAAAATTGGCAGTTTCCTCACTGCGTTTTCTTCAGAAAAATCTGGACGTGTTTACTTTGTTTAAAAGAAGTACTGGCTAAGCGCATTGCGGATTGTTCGAGCCTACATTACCAGCTCATGTGATAATACATACGGGATTATCAAAGAGCCATCGAGATTCTTACACAATCAGCTCCCATAAAGATTTTAATTTATTTCATGAAGTATTTGATTCAGTTTCTAGTCCTACAACATTACGAAAGGTTGTTGAGACATAAAGTTTGTGCACTTCACCTATAAACAAATTAGTCTTCAGTGGTTTCAAAATAGACTCTATAACAAAAACATCGACGCATCCAAAAGGATTTGTCCGATTGTAATGAAATTTCGTATGCAAAGATATCTCGATCGACCTTGAAAATGATTAAAATTCAGTGACCAACGAATGAATTCCGGGAGCTCCAACGCATCAGAACTGCGTATCCAGCAGGTGTATATATGGAGCTATTCCCGATCTCATGCTCAAAATTTCCGTTGTATTTAAACTGCAACTGTAACAATTGTCTATAACAATGCCTCACCGGAAGATTCGTGCTCATTACGAGCAAATTTCAGAATTTGAAAGAGGTTGTATCATCGGATTGAAAGAAGCTAGTTCGGCAAATCGAAGAGTCGCTCAACGTTTGGGTCGAAGCGATGCAGCGATTAGACGATGCTGGCAAAAGTGAGTTAATAACTGCAGATTTAAGCGTCAAAACGGCAGAGGACCACAACAGAACGGGAGGACATAGCGATTGTCAGATCAGCTGTCACAGCACTGGATTCATCGTTATCAACCATCCGACGGTGACCCGAACACAAGTGTCAAACATGACCATTGACAGACGACTAAGAAACCAGAAAGTATGCTCACTTTGACCGTTACTCCGCTTACCCCTCACGCCTGTACACCGTCGTATAATTGCAGTGGTGCTTTAATCGATAAACTTGGAGCTGCGCTGACTGGGAACGTATAGTCTTTACTGACGAGTCCCGTTTTCAACTGTGTTCTGACGTCCCCCAGAGACGTGTCTGGAGACGTCCACGACACGCCACACAGGCCTAAAACAGGGCGTTATGGTCTGGGCTACCATTTCCTTTAATAGTCGGAACCCTTTGATAGTCATTAAAGACACACGTACAGCACAGCGGTAGGTGGACGACATTCTGCGACCCATTTTGTTGCCGTTCCTCTTTCGCCACCCCGACTTTTCAACAAGCGCCCTTACTTTCCAACAAGACAATGCCCGGCTGCATAAGGCACCTGTTGAATGAATTGTCTTCAAGCTTGCCGAACACTTCCTTGGCCACCTAGGTCGCCTGATCTGTCTCCCATAGATCACATTTGGGACGTAATGGGAAGGCGATTGCAACTATCCCGGAATGTTGCTGATTTAGTTCGACAGTTGAAGACAATTTGACAACAAATTCCGCTGGACACCATCCGGGAACTTTATAAGCTTTTGCCACGCCGGGTGATAGCTTGTATCCAGGCCACAGGTGGACCAAAGCCGTATTGACTGCCTCGCTTTTTAACGATCAAACTCTGGAATATATCATTCAATTGTTATGAAACTTTAATCTTTTTTGTGTCCGTGTGAGTACATATCCACCAATTTTCCCCCACTCCTTCATCATGTACCGATTTTCTTGTTAGAGAGTGTAGTTGTCAAGCAGTTTTATGTACCAAAAGAGTAATTCTTTGGACTGTTTGGCAATGCGAGGCACCACTCAATGAAGACATTCGCCCTTTATACGCGAAAATCATTGGTTATTTTGATTGAGGGCACAATATATATATATATATATATATATATATATATATATATATATATATATATATATATAAACACACAGAATATTGATTGCTGGCCATTAAAATTGCAACACCATGAAGGAGGGATGATACAAACGTTATATTCGCATGAAGGGAAGAAGATACTGTGATATGCAAATGATTAGCATTTAAGTGCAATCGAACGACGCAGGAGGGAGAAACGGCATCTCAATCTCTGTATAAAAGGAAGTTTACGCCTCTGGTTTCTCATCCTGAAATTGCATCTGAATGTTGGTTGTTTAGGAGAAGATCGTGTTATGCCTCGTATAACAAGGAGAAACGGCTACCAGCACGTGTCGGAATTCGATAGCGGCAGGATCGTGACCTATCGAGAGTGCGGTTTATCGATCCATGATATTACTGCTCGCATTGGGCAGAATCCAACGACTGTCATGCGAATATGGAATCGATGGGTTCAGGAGGGTCATACTAAACGCCATGAAGGATCTCAACGGCCTCCCGCCACTACCACCCAAGAGGACAGGCATGTTGTCAGGTCGGCCTAGCAGGATCGCACAGCCACATCACGGATCTTCAATCAGGAAATGGGCTTGTTTGTAGCACGACAAGTATCCACGCGTACAGTGCGACGACGTCTAGAGCAACACAGACTGTCTGCACGAGGACCATTTTTGCCGCTTCCCTTGACACTGCAGCATAGAGATGCGCGGCGACAGTAGTGCACCCAACGACAAAACTGGATACAGGCGTGGCACCACGTCTTCTATTTATACATGTTCCGGTTCTTCGTGCAGCATCATGATGGACATATCCGTGTATGGAGGCACCGAGGAGAACGCAAGTGGCCAGCTTGCATTCGATATTGTCCTACAGGCCGTGCACCTGGTGTGATGGTATGGGCAGCCACTGGGTACACGACACGAACACCTCTTGTTTACGTCATCGGTAATCTGAACTGCCAGCGTTACATTTCGCAGATCTTAAGACCGGTGGCTGTGCCCTATCTTCGAGGCCTCGGAGACGTCATCTTTATACAAGATCACATGTTTCCCATTGTCTCCTGACCTACCTCGACACAGAGGGTGCCCCTGGTCGCATATTACCATTCCTTACATGAATTCACGCCATTACATCGTTTGGCGGCTGTTGATTGGTCAATTGAGTTTACATCGGTATTTGGGTATTTGGTGCGCTGATGCTTATGAAAGTATGTCTGTTTTTCAAGAATCTAAACTTCCATCGCTATTTTTGAACGAAATAGAATCTATTTCAAATAATAGCATTGTAGTACGCAGTAACGTTCAAAATTACATATTTGTGCATTATAAAATTTATGCATTTGTACAATAAAGTCACTTTATTTTCAATCTATTTTTGGTAATTTTTAGAAGAGTATTTATAATTTTTATTTTTTAAGAGTAAGGTTAAAAAACTAAAGTGTGCAAAACAGCAAAAAATATATAATTTGCATCTTGCAATTAAGATTTTAATTTTTTAAAAAAAATTTTTTAATTCAACATTTAAATTTAAAAAAAAGAAAATATCTTTCCATTTTTTTTTATTTCAACATTTAAGAAAAAATTAAATTTTGAGTAATATTTACTCTATTTTATTCTACTCCTAAAATTTTACAGTGAAATTACTACGGAAATTGTAATTTCTTAAAATTTTCCATGCACAAAAAAGAAATATGAAGGCATTTATGGCGAAAATTTCTTTTACAAATAGTTTGTCGCTTTAAATTACTTTTACATTAATAGGTGGCGCCACTTAAAAAAATTCATGTTCCTTGTAAAATATGGCGTAAATAAAATATAAAAATGAAAGCAACTAAAATAGATTTTATCTCATTTAAAATACTCTTAGGATCAAATATTATGCAATTATCGAAATGAAAGGAACTAAGACATATATTTTAGCATTTATTTCATTTAAAATGAGCTTAGGATCAAATATTATGGCAATTATCGATGCAAACTCAATTGACCAATCAGCAGCCGCCAAACGATGTAATGGAGTGAATTCATGTAAGGAATGGTAATATGCGCCCTGGTCAGCACGTTCTCCAGATTTCTAACCCATTGAGAACATCTCGTCATGGGTTGCTGAGAAACTGGGCCGCCACCGAACTCCGGCCACTACGATTGATGAAGTGTGTCATAGACTTCAAGGAGCATGGAATGATTTGCCATTATCTTTCCCCAAGCCCAGTTCGACTCGATGCCTACCCGGTCTGTATTCGAACCGAGCACCCTTGATACTTTAAATCAGTAGACCGAAAAGTCCATCTATGAGGTCAGTTGGTGGGGAAGATACGATCCTCCAGATGTCGGTCAAAAATGAGGTGGCAACTCGTTCAGACGGACTCCGACCTTTGTGGTGCTATATATAAACCGGAGCCGCACACTTCAACCTGAAGCTTATATGGACTTGGTCTAGAACGTCTAGCCAGGGAGAATTAGAAACAGCAACAACAACATTCGTTTTAAAATTCACAGGAGTTTACGGGATGATTCCTTTAGTTTATGAAGCATTTAATCGGTTGAACAAATAATGTAAAGTATATTTTGTACAGAAGAAAAATAATTTAAATTTTGTTATTGATAAAAAATGGATATTTTTTCAGGGGAAGGGAAAGAAAACAGACTGATGTTTCTCAAACAATAACAATTTTTTTTCATATATGGTTCATTTAGAATTCGAACGGGGATTTCTATTATTTGTATGAAATGAAAAAAAGTATTTTCAATTCTATTTTTTTTTTATTATTCTATCAAAAAATATATATTCTCTAAAGTTTTGTAATAGTTTTCGAATCTTACACGCTCCAAAAAATTAATAATCCTAAACAAAGTCATTGCATTGCCAAAAAAGTTTAAACTTCCATAAAAATTAGATATTAAAATTCTTATAATGGATTTTAAAGGAACGATGTTACATGTATTTGGCAATCTCTTTATATCCTTGAATTTATTCTTAAAAACTTAGCAGTCTAAGAACATTCTATACACTTGTTGTTTTATCACAGATGCAGCCGTTCCCGTGAGATAAGATAGCATATGCTGTAATAAACCCGAAATTAAAATAAGGAAGTGAATTTTTCCTGTGAGATATCACTTATATAATACAATGATTACAGTTGCAGTTAAGTTTATAGCAAGTATTTAGAAATTTGTTTAAAAATTCCTTTGGAAATGTTTATTATAATCTGATAGAATGAACTGATTTCCCAAGACTGTTCATTCAGTTTGAATACGAATAATTTAGATTTATATAATCACCGGTTATAATCACAATTTATTTATCACATACTAATACAAATTAGCTCTTAACCTGCTGCAAAACATACGAAATTTTTGAATAAAGCTATATTTCTATAACCTGATAACAATTTATAAATCTGTTTTTGTTTGAATGTCGGGTAATTAAAAAGGTCTAAAAAGGTCTAAAGGCCGGGTAAAATATAATTTTTTGTTAATAACAGTCTGTAGTGATTCTTTTATCCTCAAATGCATCTTTATGCGAAGTTTATCGCATGTAATAAAATAACAGAGCAGTTTGAGAATTAGTTTTCAAAAATATTAAAATTCAAAATTTAGAGCCTGTTTAATTTTTTTATATAAATTTTATATCAACTGCTTCATATGTATAATTTTTCCCCTTCTGTACAGAGTTTTCAAAATAGTTTATATTTAGGATTTATATAAGTTTTGTGTATAAAGCTATAAATCTCTTTAAAGGGCAAAAATTATCTTTTTTAATGTAATTTCAGTTTTTGGAAAAATATTTTCAGTATTATTTACTCTTAACCTAAACTCCTGAAGACTGTGTAATGAAAACAAAAAAAGAGAACCGATATTCAAAACGTCATAGCGATACCTTGAAAGGAATTTTCGATATAAATTTTTAAAGCTGACAAACCATGAAAAATTACGTTGCGAGATGAATAGACATAAAACACAGATGTTCAGCAGGGATGCATAAACAGCACAGCATAAAAATGTCGTATCGGGCTGTGTAACCATCGTAGAAACATCGGGTTTGCTTTAACAGATTCTAAAAGCTCGGTAGTAGGTTTTAAGCCAATAAAATTGTAATATTCTTTAAAAAAAAAAAAAAAAAATTTGTATCTTGGGTTCTTTACTCTAATTACCCGCACTGAATGAAATTTATATCAAAGTTGGGAACTCCGATGAAAATTTTGGTTACAATTTTAGATCCATTTTTATGAGGTAATTCCAATGTGATTGCTTTGCAAAATTATATAACTACTAGCTGAATACCCGTGCTTCGCTACGGAGTATATTTTAAGATAATTACAATGGAAAACAATCAAATTGCTTTAATATAAAGCTCTAAATTATTTCAAGATAAAAAGAACTTTTTATATACCATGTTTTTAAATTTTCTGTTGAATCATATACACTTGACAATTCTATGTATTAATAAATACTTTTTAAACATTTTTTTTCATGAATCATCCCATCAACTTGAAAGAAAATGAAGTTAATTGGAAGTTAACTTGCGTTTAACTTTTCGTTCCCGTCCCGGCCGATAGATGGCTGCACCAGTCTACAAAACAAAATTATCTGAAAATAACTGAAAATTAATTTAATTCTGCTTAAAGATGACTAAAAGTATTAAAATAATGCATTGTCATCGTGTTCTGAGCTATTCTAAAAGTTTCAAATGTCTAGCTAGTAGGGAAGTTAGTTAAAAATCGATTGCAACATTTGTGCAGGACAAACACACAAACACAAACAAACAAACATGAAAGCGAGTTACTAAAAATATGGTAATAAGCAAGCTCCATCTCCTATAATAGGAATCTCCTATAATAGAATTTAATTTATTAAATGCAAATCACGTGGTTTCTTTTCATTTTGTAATACTTTAAATTAATTTTGCGTCCCGTGCATAACAGCGAAATAAATTGAGAAAAAATATATTAAAATACCTTAAAAGACAAAATTTAACCACTAGACTAATTGAGATGGAAGATTTTTAAGAATTTAATTCAAATTAGTGTGTTTTATGGATATTAAACATACAAATTAATTGCATACATTGACCGTTATATTTAATTTAAACATTTTTTCTACATTATTTTGTCTATATAAATATCCGTTACGATTTTTTATAAATATGTTTTTTGTTTTTTTGGCATTAATAGCATACATTGACCGTTGCATTTATTATATATATATATATATATATATGGAATTAATTGCATACGTTGACCGTTGTATTTAATTTGAATGTACTCTGTAGCGAAGCACGGGTATTTAGCTAATATGATATAAATTTACTGCATCCTTTTAAATTATTAAATCTTACAGAAGGTCGTTCGCACTTTATGGAAACGATTTTGTAATTTCTTTTTGGCGTTTGCATTTTCAGATAAATATTTGGCAACTTCAGAGTAATCGTCTGCTATTGTTTTGCTTTGATTGGAATGTGAATTAAAAGATTTATTTTGAAAATGGCTCCTAACATTGATAGATTGCTCGAAGATTACGTAACTGAACTTTCCGGTGAGAAATATTCGTATCAACAAATTATAAAGGGGTGTAAAAAAATTCTGTTAGGGCATTTCAAAAATAGGTATTTATAATATATTAAATTTGAAAAAGAAAAAAACGTCTAACTGAATGTAATAATGAAAACATGACCACTAAACCTCATCCTAAGACTGTTCAAACGCAGGTAAATATCAAGAAAGTGAAGTCTTTAATCCTAAAAGAAAATATGCCGACTCAAAGATCCATTGCATCGAAACTAGGAATGTCTTCTGGCACTGTAAGTAAAATCATTCGTAAAGATTTGAAGTTAAAAAAGATGTTTAAACCTAAAGTTCATCGGCTTTTGCCGAAGCATATTGCTGAAAGAAAAACAAATTGTAGAAAATTATATGAAAAACACCTAGCTGCTGATAAATAAAAATTTGTGGAAACACTCGAAGTGGCATGGGTGTATTTAAGTGACTACAGTAAAAAAAAAGATCAATTTTCTGTTGCTCAACTGACGGGAATGACCGTACGAAATGGCTACGTCAGTGTACTGAAAAGTTCTCAAAGGAGTTCATGATAGTAGCAGGATTTTGCTACAACGACAAATTAAAAATAAATAAAGTCTCAAATAAAGACAAAATTCATTCACTCTAGTATCAGCAGAATATTTTAGAACCAATTTTCGAAGAAGAAATTCCAGCCTTATATGGAAAGGACATTGATAAACGTTAAGATTCTTATGAAGAAAACCTCTACTCACACGTCTAAATTAACTGCCGCTTATTTAGCGAAGAAAGAATCAGAGACAGGAATAAATGGTTTCCCATTTAATGAAATACCTGTAAAATTACCTGACTCTTCTCCGATAGACTTTTGCGATTTCGGTTTTTTAATACGAGCCTTAGGAAAACGGCATCTAAGAACACTGAACTGACTTTGGAAAACGGACCAAGAGGAATGTGATAAAACTGATATGACAGTACTAAGCAAAAATTTACTTTCATGGAAAATTCGAGGTAGAGCTATTGTCAAGAACCATGGCTATCAGATAGAAACAAATCACCGTATAAAATACAGCATTTATACATAAAACTTTACTATCAAAATCGTTTCCATAAAGTGCAAACGACCCTCTGTATTCTAAGTTATAGTTCTCTTAGCTAATGTAGAGTAATTGTTTACGCCAGAATAATTGAGTCCATTCCTAAGGTAAGAATGATCCCTGGTGAGAGTTTTTCTAACATAATCTTCAGTTGGAAGTAAAATTGTGCATGTTTATAAACAAACCCAATGTTTTTATACAACGAATCTCTATCCTTTTTTTAGCTGAATTTTATGTGGAATTAAACAGGTAATAAAATAGATGATCGTGTAGTCGCACTTTTTAGAACTGTTAATTGGAGAAAACACATTCTTACACATGTCCGAGATAATTAGAAAAACAAACTCAATTAAAAGAAATAATATTAGCATTTAATATCTCTTCTTATTTAAAATTAATTTTATCGTTAGTTACAATTCGCACAGAAACAACATAATAATTATCTACATACATTACGAAAGTATTTGAACACATAATAAAACCTAGCTACATATATTAATTATTCTGTGCTTTCGCCTGATTAATTATATTACCAATTATTATTACTTACCACCACCCTTATTACAGACTGATGATTATTACTCATTGTTGTACTAAACTTGGTCCAAAAGCAGACCAGAAATCTCAGCATTCAAAAATGGCGACTGGGGCTCAAGAGCGAAAAACCTCGAGCAAAACTTTTCAGATATATGATTGGTTAAAAGATGGTTGCTGGGTCGTTGCTATGGAGCAACTATGTCCCCTTAATGACCGAGAGGGTGGTAAGTAATTCTCCCTTCTTGTGCAAATGACCTTGTGTACTATCCGTACTGTAACAGGCCACACTTAATTGCAGACGGAAGGGAACATTCCCTCCTTCCAGGAAAACCGGTACGAAAAGCCACAGGAATGATTTTCAGCACATAGACAATTTAAGATTTACAAAATAACATAAATACACTTATAAATGTGCATGGAACCGAATTAATGCTGTTTCGAAATTGTGATATAAGAAAATAGTTTTTATTTTTGAAGAGTTAAAACAGTATAATAATCAAAATAATTACAAAAGTCGAGTTCCATGTCACACTGGAGATGATTTATCCTTAGGTTTTTCAAGTTTTTGAATCTTAGACTTACACGTAAAGATCGGAAAATGGATTTGAATTATTATGGTCTGTTCAAAAATGGTCGGCCAGGTCATTTATCTGTATGGAATTTAAAATTGTGATTTATATGATTAATTGGGACATGTAGGCGCATGGTATGACGATCTGCTCAGAAAGCAGAGAGGCTCCTGTTTGTTTCCAGAGCTTTTAGGTTGTATTTTAAGAATAGTACAAATTGTGAGCATATTTGACAAAGTGATCATCGTAACAATTTTCTTTTTTCTTTTATATAAAAAAACATGGAACTAGATACAATGATAAACATTTTGATTGAGAGGTTTTAATCACTTTCCAGGGTAAAAAAAAAAAAAAATTCAGCATAGTTTTTGCATCGGATAAAATATTTTTCCCAATCGCTACCTCAAATCCTTAAGATAGTAGTTTAATGAATAAAGAACAAAGGAAAAAAATAAAATAGCAAAAACAAAGAAAGCTGTACAAAATTCCTTTAAAATGATATACTCTTTAATACGATGTATCTGAAATTCCTTGAGAGGAATTCCATATATATCCTTTTAAAGGAAGCAAATCTTGAAAAATTCCATTCGAAGATAAATAGACCTAAAGTGAAGACGGTCAACAAGATACACATAGACACTACGATGTAAAAATATTGTATCGTGTTGTACAATTATAAGAAAAAAGTGGTTTTTTTTGTTATTTTATGCTAAAAGTTCTGTAGGAAATGAAAAGCCAAGACAATTAAAATGGGCTTTTATTGATAATTTTGTCTCCTGATTACCCTTAAACGAGTTAGAAAAATATTTCATAGATAGAATTCTAGTTGTTAGAATTTAAAAGGTTATAACTAAGCGTTAAGGGGGTCCAGGGAACAAAATTGTTCGAATTTTCGAAAAAAATTTTATTGCATTTAAAATTTTTGTGTTCTTTTGCGCTTAAAATGACGTTTAAATCATGTTTCTATCTTAATTAGAACAAGAGAAATTATTATTTTTTTTCAACATTCTGATAGTAGGCAATAGTTATTTAAACCTGTAAGTGCGTTTTTCGGCATGATGGGTTTTTTCCCCATTTATCGTCTTTAAATTGTTATAAGTCAAGAACCGTTAAAGATAAATGATTGAAACTAGCAACATGTCTTTTTCAACTATTTTACTTTAATTTTGATTCAGCAAATTTGAAAAAAATATTTATTTTGGAAAATATGATTTTTAAAAAATAAGTTACATAATTTTTTTCGTAATTTTTAATTTCAATATTTTTAATTTTTTTAAAAATTAATATTTTAAAAAATGGTGAATTAAAATTAAAATTTATATATTTCTGTTTAATTAAATGAAAAAATTTTGAAATTCGACAAATAATATTTCGAGTTATAACGATTTTAAATTACTCCACTTTTATTAAAACTTTTAAATTTTAAAATTTTTTAAAAACTTTTTGAGAAGTTTTATGGTGTGATTTTTTTTACAAATTATATGGTTAACCATCAGAAAAAAATTCAAAATTTTAACTCAATAAATAAATTTTTTTTCAAAATGTGCCCTGGACGCCCTTAAAGCGAATAAATGCCTTTTTTAGTCTATAAATAACAAAATAATACACTTTAATATTTAAAGACGGGATTACAAACATAAGTAAACAATCATAAATAAACGTAATATTAAAAATAAACGTAAATCAGCGTAAATATTCGTATTAAATAAACGTAATATCATAAAATTACGTACAAAGAAATCATGAAAAAAATATCAGTTATGTATTGTAATAACTGGCCTGGTTTTGCTTATTTGTATAAGAGATATCTAAATTTTGCTTGAAATTAAAAGTTTATTCGAATTCGTGACTTAATGCATTTAGAAAACATATCCAGTTTTCTGAATGTTTAAAAAAATTTATCCCCCCTTTCTCGTAATAACAATACATTTTCTATATGTCATAAGTTATTACGGAATAACATAGTGAGGACTGTCTGGTAGTTGTCTCGAATTGCTTTAAACATATTGTTTTTTTTATTATTTATTGTTTTCTGTTTAGTCATTTTAAGCCGGTTTTCTCAAATGTAAATGTTTGGTGGCTCAACTTACAGATTTACATCGGTCGTAAACTGTCAAAATAAATGAGTGGCCAAACATCATGAGGATTGAAACATATGATGAGAATCTATCAAGAATCTTTGACTGCTACGATTAAATCATGTATTATTGTACATATTGTCTCGAACTATATTTCTTTGGTAGATAAATATTTGTCTTCGCATTCGAGCCTGTCTGTGTATGCCAATATGCAAGAAAATTACTCACCGTTTTATAGGCTATGTAATATACCAAATTTGCATAAAGAAATTTTTGAATGCAGGGTTTTCATGGTATATTTTGACATATCTTTCGTTTACCATCCTATATTTGTCTAACAATGTTTGTTAGACAAATAGTTTGTTAGACAACCTTAGGAAAGATTTACAAATGATAAAGTTTCAATAAACAAATCCATGTTATAATTTCGCACCTCTGCTAGAAGAGTGTTGCATCTCAAAATAACTATATTTTCAGGAAGAGCTAAGGAAGATATATGTCGAAATTTCCTTTCTTGTTCTATGATAATTTTGGCAAAATTTATTGTTTGAATCATTTCAAAAGGCAAAACTATATACTAGTAAAGTTGTTTTCAGTTTTTAAAGCATGATTTTGAACTTTAATTACAAGATATAACCCTCTTCTAGTAACCTCATTTTGTCAACATGGACTGAAAAGCTTGAATACTGTCATATCTCTATGCTAATGCACAATCTATCTAAACTTTTCACAATACAAAGTTAAAACCTTGATAACATGAACAGCAGGTTAGAAAAGAATACAAATTTATTTTCCAAATAAAATTTAAGGAACATTTTCATACAACAACATTAGGCACTAACAAAAATCTTACTTTCATTCTTCGCGCATGAGCAAGTTCCCTCTCCTAGATGTGAAAGAGGGTAGTAAGCGCCATCTGGGAGATTATGTTGGTACTAGGCTTATAACATTATTCGAGAATGAGAAGCACTTCTTATAGAGCATTGTGGTGCAATTATCTCAAAATCGATAATTTCGGAGATGTAACACTCTTCTAGTAGAGGTGCGATTTCAGCAATTACATATATGAGACTTTAAGTAGATGACTTCTTGATAAATACAATCAAAGAATAATGTTTCGTTTTAATGGATATATATATATATATGAAATACCCGGTAACTGTAGATATTCGTTCTGCAGTCATGTCGAAAGGAATCTCCATAGATAACAGTCTTTATTCTGGACACATATTGACGGCGTTTTGAAGTATGTCACAGCACACATAAAAGTACATGTAAATTCCGGACCTGCCGGAGTATTTAGCTACGTTACATCTTGATGGACGGAGAAGGGACCCGACGCGCGGCGATAGAGCACACAAGACAAAGAAGTGCGGGGATGACACAAAGCATGGACGGGACAACGTCAGCATACGAGGACAGTCGCGAAAAATGCCGCGAAGAACCCTTGCTCTCGCTTATACTAAGGATTCATGACCATGTACACCAGGGGGTCAAAAACTTCTAATTGGTTATCGGTGACCATCTGACCTTGTGCGTCACAAGTCGTATGATCTTTCGGAAGGCACACTCGTGATGATGATCCTTACTCCTTCAGAATCGACTTTAAACAGTAGGTCCTGGTTTAATTAGCCCTCGTGTAGTATTGTCAACCAACCAACCAACTGACAGATAATCATCAGTCCCAAGAGCATTGGTGTGATTGCACGATGAACAATCCACAAATACGAGGATCGTTGAAATTCGAAATAAATAGGGAAGACCAAAAATTCTGGTTGAAAAGGCATAGGAGTTGGCGAGATGCTTGGAAGGTGAAAACTTTTATGACCACCTCACCAAGTTTTCTGTTTGGCTACGCGTGTTGCTAGAGCGTGTTCTTAAACCACGTTGCATCTACTGCTAAACACCTGCGGAAAGTTGGAATAAATTGGATTACCGTACTGCAAACAATTAAACTTAACTATCATTTCAGCGAAACAATTTAACAAACATTCAGAACGCTAAATCGAACCATGGCAGCAAAAAGATAATATCTGATAAGAGACGGGCAAAAGAAAAGCTGTTACGAATGATTCGGATTTTTACTGTAGTCTGGCTTGGTTATCTCATAATCCAATCCAGGCATACGTGGAATAGCACAGCTCATTTCTGCATACTGCTGCAAGCTAGGAATCGTTAAGGCTGCTGTGTACTAACCCTGTTGGTTTCGCTCACCTCAGTGTTAACCTATGGAGAAATTCGAGAAATTTCACCGTCCCCACCTATCGGTGATACGGCAGATCCTGGTACTAAATCATGCGACACAATCCTGCCAATCAGCTCGCAGAGGGATCGCGCACACTAAACAAAAATCTTACCATTTAACAGCCATTTAAAACATTTGCCGGCAAATTTCGAGTGACAACGATGTTTTGAGTATTAATGTGCGCAAGGTGACTTTCCTTACTAAATCGATGATGCTGAACAACTTTGTAATTGACTTTTTTTCCGTATCTCGTACCGTTTTTGAGATAAAAACGCTAATTCCAACATTTGCCGATAGATGGCGTTGTAAGTTGTCTCATCGAGTAGCGCATAGCATGTTTACTATACATAGACACCAACTTCATGGCCTAAGCTGTCACCGTTTAGAAGTTAAGAGGGTTGTAACGGATATAGGTGGGAACCTTGCATATTTGCCAGTAGATAAAGATAATGTAGGCATATCATTGATTAAAAAGGGGGAATGATTATAAATAACGAAGGTTTCGAGAAAATATAACTCAGAAACTATATTAGACTTTTTTTAAAAAATTTTGCATTGACACTCTTTCGTGTAAAGTTGGAACGGAATATCCGTTTCTGTAGTATGGAATTCGTAAAATTACATCTCTGGAGTTATAGAAAACTATGAAGTTTTCCACATAAATAGGGAGTATAGTATGTTATCAAAAAAGTTTTATTCTTCCCTATTGTGAAAAGTGTTTCATGACGGTTGTTAGAGTATTTAATCTTTTCTTTTTCATAGATCGGCGTAATCTATATAGTATATAAAACAATTCCGTAACTAACTGACTCATTGACATACAGCGTACAGACCAAACCGCTGGACCTAAAGGGCTGAAATTTTGCATGGAGATTCTTCTTATAGTGTAGGATTGCACTAAGAAAGATTTTTGAAAAATTCTTCTTAGATTTTTTTTAAAATTAAATTTTTAAGCTGTTTTTGTAACATTCTTTAAAGTTTGTATTTAAAATAATAATTTGAGGGTTATAAAATTTATATCACGAGAAATATCATAAAAATTCCTTAAAGATGAGATTTTTTACGAATCTTTACCTCCCTTTTCTGATTTTTGGTGAATTTTTAAAGATTAATTTTTAGAATTTAATTTATTAAATGCTGATCACGTGATTTATTTTTCTGGTACTTTAAATAAATTTCTCGTCACGAGCATAACAACTAAATAGACAAAAAAAATATATTTTTTCTTGCTAATGCGGCAGATGATTGGACATTATCCAAAAAAAAAATTAAAATACAGTAAAAGATATTGTGTTCCTCAAACTGTTCTATATTAACTGTACTATATTCTTTAGTATGTCCTATTACATTTAATTTGAACATTTTCTTCTACATTATTTTGTCTATAAAAATATCCCTTACAGCTTTTTTATAAATATAGTTTTTGTGTTTTTTTTACATCAATTGTATACATTGATCGTCGTATTTATTATATATATATATATATATATATATATATATATATATATATATATATATATATATATATATATATATATATATATTGGCAATAATTGCATACATTGAGCGTTGTATTTAATTTGAATGTACTCCGTAGCGAAGTGCGGGCTTTCAGCTAGTCAATAATAAAAATAGTTTCATATTTTCGATAATGAATTTCTAAAATTACAATCTTGAAATAAAGGGAAACAGAAAAAAAAATCGATATAGGAATTTCAATTTAAATCAAAACCTTTAAAGGAAAGAAAAATAGAAATTAATTCCCGACAACAAAAGATATAGAAATGCATGGAAGAAAAAAAACGGAGAATTATTTATTATTTTCTCATAATGATATTTAAATAAAATAAATGTAGATTTCAAACAAAGTGGTAAATAGAGACAAAAATGTGATTTTTTTTTCTTGTTTTATCAATATATATCAATAAATAATTTCGGAAACATCATAAAAACAAGAAAGAAAATTTCAAGCAGTGAAAAAGTTTAATTATAATTATTTACTATTACAAAATAATAAAAACATATTCGTGTGGGCTTTAATAGAAAATGAGTCACCGGCTGGTGTTTTTTAGTACAGGAACGTAAAATTACCTATGTCGTATTACGTATTTCTGGCATGTTAATGAAATTTTTCACTTGAAAATATAAGGAAGCGAAAAATAATTTAATTTACATCGCTTTAAAAAGTCTTTCTGAATTATTAAAAAGATGTATAATAAACAGGTTGATGGATTGTTAATGAAATGTATAGAAAACAGGTATGAAACACATCATCCCGATGTTTTAAGATAGTTAAACCTCTCTTCATTAACAGATAAGATTTAAGAAGTATGTGTAGGGACAAGCTGAGATTAAAAACAGTTATCCGAACCTCAAAACTAGACCGCTGTCAATTAAGGAAACTCGATTATATGAGAAACACCCTTTTAACCCCCTTCCTCACATAATCACCCCTTTTTTAGGCCAATGGCAGAGGGTGTTATGTGCAAATATAGTACTATTATCACTCATTCGTTCATTTATTTTTTCCGCTGTTGGTGATTTTTGGCCCTACATGAATATTGTCATATTTGGTTGACGACCAACAGTAGCTCGTTTCAAGATACGGGAAACACTGCGACAACGATCTGCAAGAAAGACATTCGATCCAGGATCTTTTGAACTCATGGTCGGTGCTTTCCAATTTATCTACCCCAGTGTAATGAGAAATACTCGCTTTTTTTATTTCATTTCCTCTTCTGGTATAAATCAGTTCATAATACCTAAAAAAATTAAATATAAATACATTGTACCTAGAAATATTTGCTCCTGAAAATTTGTCGAAGGTGTTTCAAATGTGCTACATTAATGGCCAATACAGTCTGCGATGCCTCGTCTTCGGAGTGGCCATAAAAAAAGTATGCGCTTCTAGAACTCTACAAAGGCCTTTCTCCCTTTTTCCATTTCTGCTGCTCTTGCCAATCCTTTCCACATTGTGGACTGCTTAGGGATCTCCGTCAGCATGCTTGCAGCAGGTTAGGATACTACTGCCTCCCATTTGCTCCCACTACAGACCCTCGTGGACCTAGTTTAGTATTTTCTAATCTAAGGGGCTTAGCAACAAAAACAACAACTGGCCCATAATAATAAACATTATAGTTATTGAAAAAATGCTATAAACATGCATTGTACAAGGTGCAACAATTAATAAACGAGACTGGAGCTAGTCAACAAATACAAGACACATTTCTGGTAAAAACTGTTTAATAATTTTCAAAGTAGGTACCTACTGAGGCTACTACACACTTAGAGCAGTGTTCATACAAGTTTTGGAAACATGCTTTAAAATTCTCTGTCTTAACCCTTCCACGTTATTTTTGATGTCCTCTTTATTCTCAAATCTGTGTACTTTTAGACTTGTTTTCCCCTTCGGGAAGAGGAAATAGTCTGGTCGAGACAAATCTGGGGAATAGGGAGAGTGATAAAGTTCTACAATTCCTTTACTGGGGAAGAATTCTATCACAAACACTGTTGTGTGCGGCTGGACATTATCGTGCAATGAGACCAAACTTCCTTTTCATGAAATTGTGGCCTTATTCGATGGATTCTCTTAATAAGACGCTGGACAACCTCCTTGTAGTACTCCTTGTTAATTGTTTGTCCAGACGGAACAAACTCCTCATGGATAATGTCAATGCTGTCAAAGAATGTGATGAGCATGACTTTAGTTCTTGACTTTTCAAATCAGAATTTCTTTTTTTTTTCTTTCGGGGATGTTGGGGACCGCCATTCCATGCTCTGTCATTTTGTTTCGGGGTCATATTGATAGAACCATGTTTCGACCCTTGTCACAATTGACACGAGATAGTGCATCCTCATCATATACTTGCTCTATCAAGTTATAAGTTTCCATAGCAGTTTTTCCAATTTTAAAACAAAACTTAATGTTTTCCCTTTGCTCCTTGTTATACATTGGAACGTTACTTAAATGACTGAATTCGGTTAAAGCACGATACGCGTGAGGCATGCGCAACTTAACTTGTTCTAACTGGTTCTAACTGGTTCTTACTTCCTCTAACACTCAACGTCATGACCTGTCATGCTTGAAAGCGTTCAAAGTAGCGTCAGTCCGTTTATTTATTGTCGCACCGTGTATATATGTTGTTGTCGTTGTTGCTAAGCCCCCCTTGTCTGGAAAACGTTCGACCAGGTCCATGACACTCTGTCACGTGAGCAAATGAGAGACAGCAGCATCCTAATCCTCGGCAAGCATGCTGACAGGGATTCCCAAACAGTCCACAGTGTGCGAAGGATTCGCAGAAGCAGCAGAACAACAGGGATGAAGAGGAAAGACCTTGTTAGAGCTCTCAAAGCGCATACTATTTGTATGGCCACTCAGTATACAAGCTAGGGCAGTCCGAATTGGTCTCGGGCCTCTAAAGATGAAGGCCAGACCAGGATACTTGGCCGGTTACCAGAGATGAGTAGGAGACTCTTTCCAAAAACTGTAAAGCCGGGTCTGAAAAAACGGACTGAACTTCTGATGCAGGTAGAACATCAAACAGGGGGAATCATCTAAACAGCCCTCATTTGCTAGTAGGTCGGCCTGATCGGTGCCGAACTCCCCATATGACGAGATCCACTGAAAAGTTATTGATTTAGGGTTCGCCATGCGAGAAAGGAGGAGGAGAATGTCAGTACGAGTTTTATCAGTGATAACCGGCCAGTTCATAAGAGGGTGAATGGCACTCTTGTTGTCTGTCAAGATCCAGATATCTTTAGATAAAGAGGATTCAGCATGTCATAGGGCCTCTCTAAGGGCCATCAGCATCATATTGTATGTATAATAACATCGTTTGATTTAGTGTTAAAGGAATTCCTTTTATCCTCTTCCCTACCTATTTTTATGACCACCAAAGATCTTGGAAACAATGCCATGCAGGAAAGCTTTTGGCTTCATTTTTTAAATGCCTTTTTAAAATGTCATTCCTGACATATACTTAACACCCCTCTGTATAACTATGACTACTGCAAATTTAATTTGATTAATGCAGTTTTTTAAGGTACAGAACTCCGTCCCATATGTGAGATTAAGAGAGGTATGTAATGCATTTGCTTAGATTAAATTTGCAACGTAATATCCGTTTTGTCAATTTTTATCTCTTCAGTGAGAATTTCAATTTCATTTTACAAAATAAATTTATATGAGCAACTATTAATATAAAAAACTATAAATATTAGTTTAGTTTATGCAGTCCAATTCATTTTATTAGAATAAGTTTTTATATCTTAATATTTGATTTTTACTTAGCGAATTTTAACTATGGGCTCCTAGTAGCCTAGGTAGCATGTAGGTAGCTTAGTGGTAGCGCATCGGCTTTCGGTACTGATGGTGCTCGGATCGTATCCCGATAAGCCCCATTAAATACCTCCGTGTCTAGGCCCGATATCGGCACGTAAGTTCCGTAGACCGGATATTCCCTCTATGATGTCAGAGAGGGTGGGAGAGGGTACGATCCTCCCAGATGCTGCCATTGGAGAGTGATTGATCAAAATTGAGGTGGCACCTGGCTCAATCGGACACCAACCCTTGTGGTAGCATTATAAACCGGAGCCGCATCCCTCAGCCCAGTACCCTATATGGACCTGGTCTGGAATACTTTCGACTAGGGGCATTAGAATTTCGACTGTGAAAGTATTTTAGGTGTAACTATAGGACTTTGTTAAACGGCAACTCAATGGTGATTGCGAATTCCACTCTTAGCAATGGAAAACTCTGTAAAAACCTTTACAAGTACGATATTTTTCAACTGTCAATTATACTCTAAGTAACTATCCATACTCTAAGAAATGAAAAGAAATGAAGTACCTTCCATCGTAAAAACATATCTTTCAACATTTAGCTATACTCGAAGTAACGACTTACACTGTAAGCAATGGAAGACAATTAAGTACCATCCATTGTAAACACCTTTACACGTGCAATATTTTTCAACAGTCAAATATCATAACACAGCAGTTAATTAAATAACGAATTATACTCTAAGTAATGAAAAACAATGAAGTATCCTCCATCAAAAAAAAAACATTTGCACTTGCGATAACTTTCAATAGTTCGATATATTCTAAGTAACGATTTACACTGTAAGCAATGGGAAACAATAAAGTACTATCCATTGTAAAAACCTTTCCACGCGCGATATCTTTCAACAATCAATTCAGTCAATTAAAGCCCAAGTAATGGAAAACAATCATAGGCTCCTAAAATCTATCAATTCTAGGAGCCATTTTCAAAACAAATCTTTTATTTTACATTCCAATCAAAACAAAACAGTAGCAGTCTATTATTCTGAAGTTGCCAAATTTTTATCTCAAAATGCTAACTGCAAGAATAAATCACAAAATCGTTTCCATAAGGTGAGAATGACCTTCTGTATATTCATATTTTAATACAACTATTTTAAATCATATTCTGATCAGATTTCTTTAGCATAATGTCTGCATCATTTCGCATTTTGTTTCGTTTGTTTTCGTTTACTACGAGCATTTATTAAAAGAAGGGTGAAAAGCTTCCTTTTTGCTGTACAGTAAATTTTGAAAGCAAAATTCACGTGAGTAAATTTATATTCAAATTACAAGTAATGTATAAATATAAACTATCGATTTAGTAAATAGCCATTACTGATATCTCCAAGCGGAATCTTCGAGAAACTACTCCAAATATTTTTCCTGTCAAAGGGCAAACACAAATAACGAAATTTGGAGTCTAAAAATAGTTGGTATCGATTTTTGAGGTTATAGGTTTATTTCCGCGAGAGCAAACATTTTACAGAAAGCTAGGCTATACATGAAATTTAAACTGTAGCGATACAAACCCGTGTAAACCTAAAATCAAACGTTTTCAAAAATATTCTTAAAAATACTTTTTTAAAGAAGAATTTCTTTTTGCTATCAACCTGATATAATTGACTAGTATATTCTGAGATATAAAAACGTAATCGAAGTTCTGTCTGTATGTATGTTCTCTATTCAGTTCTAATCTTTTCGTCCGTGTTGAAGCAAATTTTTCTAACGGTTTGATCGCTTTAACTTTTTCTAAACTCTTTTTCCAATTTCTTTTATTTGTTTTATCTTTTTTCTAAACCCGTCTGATCTGTACTGAATTTTTCAAAGCCCTTCATCTAATCGAAAACGAATTTAGCATAGTTACCACCAAACACCTTACAAGATTAGAATTAATAAGGATTTCTAAATAGGGCTAAATTATTTTGCATTTAATTAAGCTGCCAAAACATATATGTTGACTAGCTGAATACCCGTGCTTCGCTACAGAGTACATTCAAATTAAATACAACGGTCAATGTATGCAATTAGTTTGTATGTTTATTATCCATAAAACATACTAATTTGAATTAAGATGGCTGAATTTATGGCTGATTTTTACTCCATTTTATAAGTGAAGAAATTGTCCCAACAATTTATTATTTGATATGATTAAGTGGAGATATCTGAATTGTGAAAAATAGTACATACACAGAGAGTGATTTAATCCACACTATATTTTAGTACTTGCTGAATTTTTACTCCGTTTTTTAAGTGAAAAAAATTTTCCCCAATAATTTCTTATTTGATGTAATGATAAAGTGTAGATATCTTAATTTTGAAAAATTGTACATACAGCGAGGGATGTAATTTTTAATATCATTGGTGTTGGGTTTCCCAGTCTTATCTTTAACTCTGTTCCGAAGTAATGGAAATTCCCATTTTTTAATCACTATGTTTTATAATCAGCCTTATAATGAATTTAGCAATGATTATAAGTTTTTGGGTTGAGCTTCTACTACCCCTTAACAACGTATATTTATGATGACAGGTAATGGTAACATTCCTTACATAGGTTACTTTGAGTTGAGTTGTTTTGCAAAAGAAAATATAAAACTAAAAGCGACCATGTTCGTCGAACAGCGGCTAGTTACTATATACTTCTCGTTGAGGACAAGATACTCTCATAAACATGCCCTTTTGTAAGATTGAATAGATATTTATAACATTTCATGTTAGTCTCTTACAATCATACGAATTTTCTGCGGAGAAATATGACCCTGATCCAATTCTATACAATTTAGCGCATTATTGGGGAAAAGTACCATTTGAAAGATTTACATTCTTAAATAACTTAAATAACCCAAATTTTACTTTAAAAATCGCAGATAACTAGATTCCCTAAAGAATTTTTACATCTTTCAATTATGTACGGAATCCAATTATATTCAAAATATTTCATCAGTCTCAGCTTTTTGACTGAAAATATTCTTAATTAAATCTTGAATTATTTTTTTTTTTTTTTTTTTTTTTTTTTTATCCAATGCGGAGGCACTTGTATTCAAACATTGGCCCTTACTACGCCGCAGTTTTACTGTCCATTTTATTGTGGGGGCACCATATAGGCGGACAGCATTACCCCCTATGAAGGGACGACACGAACGGAGGCATTTTTCGTGGCGCAACGCTGGGACTCGATCTGAGCACCCTCAGCACCGAAAACCAGCGCGCTGTACCACTGGGCCGCCACAAGCCCAAATCTTGAATTATTATGAAGTTAGTTACCTCTCTCTTCAGAGACGTTCTATTTTTAGATTTGCGTCTCTAACAAAGTCCCAGATTTTGCTGACGGAAAGTTACAATTAATGACCGCACCGATCTGGACCACTTCTAACAGTGGACTGAATAATGCGCGGAATATAAATGAATCGCAATATGCTGCTTTAATTACCGACGTATCATTACGTATTCAGCGACCAAGTATGAATTCATTTCGCATTGGGTCATCGTCACTCGAGATATTTTTCTCATGGAAATTGACAGATTCATCCTTTATAAGGGTTTATGTTTATTTTATTGTACTCAACAGATGTAATACTGCATTTTATGTAAATATGAATTAAAATAGGTTTGCATATCGATACACATTCATACTAATTACATATATATAGGGTTAGTGTGGATGTGTGTCGATATACAGCTATTTAATATATATTTTTTAATATCTTTATATATATATTTCTTCTGTCCGTGTGTATGTCACTGAACTCCTCCTAAACGGCTGGACTGATTTAAATGAAATTTTGTGTGTGCGATTAAGTTGATTAGAAAATGGTTTAGATTCACAATTTGATCCGATAGGAAAATATTTTTAATTAATTTATTCATTTATGTGTTGCTATTGATCTTTGGTTAGTTTAGGTACACAATTGGATCCGGTAGGCAGCGCTGCAATCGCGTTTCAGATATTTTTTTTTTATTTTCATGAATTTTAATGATGTATACACGTGCATTCAATAATTGGATCCGGTAGGCAGCGCTGCAGTCGCGTTTCAGAAATTTTATATCGTTATACATATATTTCTTCTGTCCGTGTGTATGTCACTGAACTCCTCCTAAACGGCTGGACTGATTTTAAGGAAATTTTGTGTGTGCGATTAAGTTGATTCTAGAATGGTTTAGATTCACAATTTGATCCGATAGAAAATGTTTTTTAAAAATAATTTATTTATTTATCTGTTGTTGTTGATCTTTGGTTAGTTTAGGTACACAATTGGATCCGGTAGGCAGCGCTGCAATCGCGTTTCAGATATTTTTTTATTTTCATAAATTTTAATGCTGTATACATGTGCATTAAATAACAATTAACTTACCTTCAAATTTAAATTGTCAATTCTCATTTGATTGTATGCAACTTATGAAGTATTGAACAGCTTATTGATTAGTCATACTAATAGCCATATTAATGAAATTTCGTCCACATTCTTGCTAATTTTAAGATAGGTCGAGTAGCGATAACTGTACGTGTGGTGGTGTAAGGTTTTTTAAAAATTATTTTTTTTAACATTTTTTTTCATCAAAACGGTCCAAACAATTTATAGTTTATTGCAATAATTTTATGATTTTTGGATTTACAACGTTTGAACAGCACAACGTTTGTCGGGTCTGCTAGTATATATATATATATATATATATATATATATATATATATATATATATATATATGTGTGTGTGTGTGTGTGTGTGTGCGTGTGTGTGTGTGTATAAAGCTATTTTAATTAATATATATATATATATATATATATATATATATATATATATATATATATACAGGGTCTGTCCAGAAAGTAATGAGATTGATTCCATAAAATTCGTTTATTTGAAGATAATTTTACAGACACTTAATATTCTTCAAAATGGCCTCCTCCTGCATTAATACACCATTGCTAGTGACTCGGCCACCCATTGATGCCCGCCTAGAAGTCTTCAACTGGAATGCTGTTCAGAACACGCGTTACGTTTTCCTGCAAGTTCTCGAAATTGTCAAAACGATGACCTTTGTGTCGAGCAGAGATACGCCGTATAGTTCTGTGTAAAACTAAACAAATCGGCTACTGAGACGCTTGCCGTGTTACAAGAAGCCTACGGGATGGATCTTTGTCAAAGGCTGAAGTGTTTAGGTGACACAAAGCCTTCAAAGACGGAAGAAAAGACGTCGATGATGAACAACGCGCTGGGCGTCCGTGAAGTTCTCAAACTTCAGACAATGTACCTAAAATTAAAGCGTTTTTGGACTCTGATCGTCGGATGAGTGTCCAAAGGATGGCCTCCGGACAGACAGTTAATACAGATCTTTACAAGGAAGTTCTTCAAAGGTTTAGGAATCGAATTGTCCGAGCGGAGCTTACAAACAATTGGATTCTGCACCCCAATAATGCGCCGGCCAAACATTCTTCAAAGTGCGTCAGTTCCTGGCAAAACACGACGTCGAAACGTTGCCCCAACCACCGTACAGCCCCAATCTGTCACCACCGGACTTTTTAAAATTCCCTCGCTTAAAATCCAGCTTAAAAGGTCCTCGTTTTGACAATCTGCAAAACTTGCAGAAAAACGTAACGCGTGTTCTGAACAGCATTACAGTAACAGCATTCCAGTTGAAGATTTTCAGGCGGACATCAATGGGTGGTGGAGTCGTTGCCAACGGTGTATTAATGCAGAAGGAGGCAGTTTTGCAGAATATTAAGTATCTGTAAAATTATCTTCAAATAAACGAATTTTATGGAATCAGTCTCATTACTTTCTGGACAGAACCTGTATACATACCTACAGTCGATTCCGGTTGATCGGACCACATCGGGACGCGATCATTTTGGTCCTAATACCCGGCTGATCCGATTACACGAACATGCTTATGCAATAAGATTTGATTCAGTTCTTTAGGATTCGGTCCGAATAAGCAGTTGGTCCGATTAACCGGTGGTCCAATTAACCGGATTGATGTGAATGCATATGTACGTGTGTATGTATGTATGTATATGTGTGTGTGTGTGTGTGTGTTAGTTAAGAATTAATTAGAAAAAGAATAATAATTAAACAATTTACAGGGGGGCTTCAAAATAATCAAATTTCTAGAATTAAATCTAATTAATTATCGTACTTCGAAACTCGCCAATTCTCAAACCTAAAGGAGGGAAATCCCCTTTTTGAGAATCTAAAAATAGTATCAAACTTAGCCGCGCCCATTCCCCATCTCCGGCGCAGACGTCATGAGAATGCGCAGTAATTTTAGAAGCTTTTGAGACAATAGGTAAGTTAAGCAGACCGAGACGATTTTTCAATGGCAGCAGTGTAAACGTTAGAACAGCTCCGCATTTTAGTAGGGCGGGCGCTACGATGTGCGCCATCTTGTAGAGGTGGTTTTCTAGATGTTCGAAGAAATAATAAAAATATCGAAAAGGATTATTGTGCGTGTTTGACTCTTGAACTTCCTTCCACTACGCTGTAATTCAACTAAATGATTATAAATGACTGCAACATCTTCCATTATAGCGGGTGTAATACCACGCCCGTCATATATATATATATATATATATATATATATATATAAAACTGTCAGCTAATACAATTCTTAACATGCTCTGTATTACCTGAATTTTGTGTCCGGTTTTCAGTAATAATGTCTTGAATTTTTTAACTGACATATTAACTTTTAGACCTACCAACTCATGGTCCATAAGGCATAAATAAACTCAAAGAGGCGAGGTTAAGACTTGATGCTGACCCTTGAGCTTTCTTTTCCACAGCAGTTAAAAAATCTGAAGAATTTCGTTTTCTCAAGATTCATAGGTATTTTGCCTAGTGCGCTGGTGTCGGGACTTAATCAAAAGTAAACAGATAGTTCAGAAAATAACTTTTTATGCGCCTCCCACATTGAATAGTGGATAGCGTTCTAAGCATCCCTGCAGTGGCCTTTGGTTCAAATCTCGAATAAAGCGGCTTGGTCGTTCCCCTCGAGGGAGCAATGGTAGCTCCCCCTATATGGTAATACCTTATGGGGGTCCGGGACACATTTTTAAAAAATTTTATTTATTGAGTTAAAATTTTGAATTTTTTTGTGATGGTCAACCATATAATTTGTAAACAAAATCACAGCATAAAATTTCTCAAAAAGTTTTTAAAAAATTTTAAAATTTATAATTTTTAATAAAAGTGGGGTAATTTAAAATCTTTATAACTCGAAATATTATTTGTCGAATTTCAAAATTTTTTCACTTAATTAAACAGAAATATATAAGTTTTAATTTTGATTCAGCATTTTTTGAAATATTAGTTTTTAAAAAATTAAAAATATTTAGATTAAAAAATAGCAAAAAAAAAATTATGTAACTTATTTTTTTGAAAATTATATTTTCAAAAGTAATTTTTTTTTCAAATTTGCTGAATCAAAATTAAAGTAAAATAGTTGAAAAAGACATGTTCCAAGTTTCAACCATTTATCTTTAACGGTTCTTGACTTATAACAATTTAAAGACGAGAAAGGGGGTAAAAATCCTTCATGCAGAAAAACGAACTTACAGGTTTAATCGATTGGCTACTATTAGAGTGTTGCAAAAAAAATAATAATTTTTTCTGTTCTAATTAAGATAGAAACATGATTTATACGTCATTTTAAGCGTAAAAGAAAAAAGTATGTTTAATGCAATAAAAAAATTTCGAAAATTAGAACAATTTTGTGTCCTGGACCCCTTTAATAAAGTAGCCAGAAAAAATTCGTGGATCATCATGGGGCAATGTCAAGAAGTACTTATCGTCAGAAACAAGTGCCAGCCGCATTAAATTTTTTTCTTTTACATCATCATCTAAGCTTTAAAAAGATTTTCTACGAAGTACAGATCAATTTCAATGCATTTTTTGACAATGAGTTCAGTTGTTGCGAATAGCATAAGAAACTTCTCTTAATATCAAGTTCAGATGGTGAAATGAGAGTGCGAAGGTTACACCTTTTGAAAACTTAAATTAATGACAAGAACTGAAAGAATGGAGGACGAAAGACTTGTACAAAAAATACAAAAAATAACAAGCCTAAATGAAAAAAAATTTACAACTTCGGCTTATCTACACCCTTGAACCTATATTTTGCCCTTGTTAAGGGCTCATCGGCAAGGCATAGCCAAATAAGGAAATAAGGAATTTCTGTAAATTCATACTGATGACTGACAAAGGGCAGTCGTCCAGCCCACTACGGAAATAATTTTCGTCTATCAGAAACTGAGGTACAAAATGCAAAGATCTTAAAGGTGAAAAAATTGCATGGTGCATACCCCATACTAGGGACCGCTGGTGCAAATTTTTACACCTTCAATGTACCCTAGATGCCCTAAACCAGGGGTGTCCAACCAGCGGCCTAAAGTATTAGTGCGGCCCAGAAAGAGATCTCACAAGGAAAAAAAATATATCAATAGCCCGCCTCGCCGATGATGGCAGGCGGCCATTACAGATCTCACTGTAACGAGGAATTCGTTACAGGTTCCTTTATTTTGATTAATTTAATTTAATTTGTGTAGTTCTCTTAAACTTTAAATTATAACTTTAATTTTAATCTTAAATCTGCTAGTTATGTTTCCTTTCCTTATCTGATAGTAATTTATTTTTTTCCCAGGCTCTTAGTCATGGGAGGTCTCTGTAACTTTTTAGTCCGTTCGGTCGGTAATTGAGAATAGCCTATCTTCTAACATCTGGCAGTGCAATTTGCCGTCCTATTTTCTTTAAGTCTTTGTCAGCTAGGTCCCCTAATTGCTAGCCTCGTGTCCACGAAATAAGATGTCTTTTCTTCCCTGTTTCCGTGTTTTTGTTAACAGCATTGATGGGTCTTTTTTAAGCTATTAAACTCCGTTTATGCTAAAGGCTCCAGTTTCCCTTTTCCGCGCCTGCGGCGAACGTAATTTATTACGATTCTCTTGCATGGGAAACAGTTTTTCTCTGAACAGGCGTTTGGGCTTCGCGCTGCTTGACCAGCTCCTCTGATTGGTTAAGCTCAGCCAGTCTCGGCCAATGAAACTCCTTAAAAGGGTTCTTCTGGCATTTTCTTCTGGCAAGAGGAATGTGGTACTTAAGGTTTCCAGTTTTGGCGATGCTTCGCGTATTTTATTTTATGGACACAAGGTGTTGGCAATGTGTTGGGGCGCTGTTAAGGTTGTCTTTCTCCTCTCCCTTCTGCACGCCTTGGCGAGATTGGTTGTACGGCAACCCTTCTCTCCTTGCGTTGTCCAGGGCTGAAAAAAAAGAGATGCGATGCAGAGATTCAGAATTTTTTTTTGGTAGATAAAAACTTGCTCTAAGAGACCCTGAGCCGAGCTTTCGGTCCTTTTTGTTTGGCCGTGGCTTGGTGAGGGGGATGTTTTTTTTATTGTATAATAGTGAGTACGAGTGTATTCTATTGATCTGATATTTGTGTATATATACTTTTAAAAAAAAAAAAAAAAAAAATCCTTCAATACTATTATTTTATTTTTGATGCTCTCCTAAGTGGTCGTGTAGACTTGAAGCTCTTTTCTATTATGTAGCAGAGTTTTATTTGTTCCTGTTATAATTCAGTAGTCAAGATATATTACTTATTTTTATCAAGAAAAATAAACAATTGTTATTTCTACCAACAAGTCGTTTTTTTTTTAAGAAGTTTTCTTCCTCAGTAATATATTTATAAAAAGTAGTTGTGAGCAGTATCAAAACCTGTAATAATTCAATCCTGCGGCACAATGATCTTCAACGTTTGTTTCCTCAGCAAATCTTGTACTTCCACTAAGCAAAATCTTCCGGTTCTCTACATGTAATGTACCATCGCTAATATTTTTCTTGAAGAACCATTTACGGCTACAGTTGTCGGAAGATCTTTTCTCCGTAAGAGACGGACTTGCGTCTTAAATGTTCCGGCCTGCCTTGACGAACTGTCATTTCTACATCTTAAACGATAGACAAATCTTCATTTTTTTATAGAACTTTCGTGCTGTGAACATTTCTGGTGTACTTCATCTTTCACTCTACAGAACAAAGGTCCTTCGTCCTTCTAGCTAAAAAAACATTTGACTCTACAAAATAGTGACCATACACAATAGTGAGTGTATACAATTAGTGATTGTACCAAAAAGTTTATTGTACAGAAATGGTGCGCAATGACCAGTGCTGCTCTCAACTTCATCAATTGGTATGCTTCATTTTAATTCATTATTTATCATTTGTTAAATATTCTTCACAATTTTTTTTGAAATGTTTAATTGAAATTTTATACTTACAATATTGGTATTATAAATACAATCCAACTGTTGCAGTATATATGAATTTTTAGTGTATATTCAGTATATTTTTCATAATAATCTAGTTTTTGCAAATTTACTTTTACTTGAATGGTAGTATTTATAAAATTGTGATTTTATATTTTTTTCTCATTTTGTGTAATACTTTAAAGTGCACTTTTAACTCTTTTCACATTTTGTGATTATAAATTTTTTTTTCTCTTTATATGAGAAATACTTAAAAGCATGGCTACAAAAAATTCATTTCCATGCAGCCTGACACCATTTGAGGGTGATGTAGAGTTATTGGAGTTCTTTTTCGAACAGGTAATCGACATAAAGGAATTTAATAAGTGGTCTGAGCAACAAGCTTTGACTTTTTTAAAATCCAAACTTACAGGCAATGCTCTTAAATTTTTTGTCAGTTCGGCTGATGCTAAAGGTTGTACATCTATTTTACAACTGAAACAGATTTTCGTTGATTTTTTTAAACCTGCAACCACACATTCTTTGTGTGTAGCAGTAGATAATATTAAATTGTTGCCTGATGAAACAATCAGAAATTTAGCACACAGGCTTGATAATCTTGTAAGGAAAGTGCACCCATCTATCACTGAGAAAACTCAGTTAGACTCTATAAAATTTTCACATTTGCTAAATGCTTTGCCTGCCAGCCATAAATTAAAAATTTTGGAGTCTGGTTTGGATAATTTTGATGAGGCGGTTGCTAAAGCTCAACTTTTGCAGGATATCCATATTCAATCTGAGATTTTGGTTCCATCTACCTCTTCTCAGCCTTCATATGATCAATTATTAGCTGAAGTTAATTATTTAAAAACTCAGATAGTTGAAATTAAAAATCCTACCAATAATACTTCTTCTCCTGCCAAAAATGAAAATGCTAGAAATCAGAATTTTAGAGCACGCAGACAAAATTTCAGGCCATACTCCAAAAGTTTTAGGCCAAGTCCAGTTAATAGAGTGCAAATCAAATGTAATTACTGTGGCCGCTTGAACCACTTAATGAAGAATTGTTATCAGTTTAAGAGAGTATTAGCTGATAGAGCAAACCATAACCAATATAATCGTGGTAGAGGTCAGGTTAGACCTAATTCTCGTAATAATAGCCATGGGAATAATAATATGAACCCTAGAGCAAATGTTTTTGTGCCATCAAATAATCCTAGTAATAATTTAAACTAGAGATGGAGTGTCATAACACTGGGATTATGAACTCCTATAAAAATTCTGCTAATGAGTATTCTCAGTACTTTAATGACAATGTTACTAATATTAACTGCCCGAATGATGATATTTCTGTTTATTCCTTACCTCTGGTGTATGTATATTTAAAAGATAATGTCCTAATTTCACTGTTAGATTCTGGCTCGAGTTTGTCATTGTTTGATTTAAATACATTTAATTCAATGAAATCACAACTTAAATACAGAATAATCTCTAGAGCTGTAACCATTAAAACCCTTAACTCTACTCTACAATATTCTGCTTGTGTTGAATTGCCTATCAAATTCTCCAGGAAGTCATTTAAACACACCTTTTTCTTAACAGATCTGTCAACATCTAAATTCAATATCTTAATTGGGTATGACTTTCTCAACAAATACAATGTAATACTAGATCATAAACTAAATGCAATTAAAATTAACTCTGAAACCATACCTTTTATTCAAAATTCCTTTGATAATTCTGTTCATTTCAATTCAACCATCACTGACTCACCTAATCTTAATACTAAGAGTAATCATAATATTGAACCTAATAATAATAATCTGAGAGATAATTCTACTAATTTTTGTGATACTGCACCAGAGAACTGTTCTTCCAACTTCAATGACAAAATAAGTATGTATAATGATTTTGCTGATAATGTTGATATCTCTTCTACTGCACAATGTTTTAATTTATATGCTGATAATGTACTTGTGAATGATAATTTATGTGTGAAAAATGATAAAGGTAATGAAGTTGCATCTAATGTAGTTATGGTATGTGAAAAAGTTATCTTAGAATGTGACGATAGTCAATATGTTAAGGTGAAAACCCTTACTAATTTCAATGAAGCTCTTTTTCTACCAAATTCTAAACAATTTATTTGTCATCCTTCATTACATAAATTTGAAAATACTTGTCAGGAACCTATTTTAAATCACTTTTATATATTTATTGAAAATAGGGATGCTAAACAACTTCATTTGAGTAAAAATTCCATTATAGGAAATATGTGTGATTTTGACCTAATTGACAAACCTCCTATAAATTCTAATGTTGAGAATAATACTCCTTCTGACTTTGATTTTTCTTGTAATTCTTTGGAACATGTTGTCAACTTTATTTCTACTACTCCTGAGATTCTGAGTAAGCGAAAAGAAATGCTTTCTTCATCTGACTTCAAATTAGACCATTTGTCGTGTGACCACAAACAACAGTTATTAAATATTTTGTTAACTAATTATGCTGCCTTTTCTAAGGATTTGTCAACCTTAGGGCACACTGATAGAGTTAAACCTCACATTTCCTTAACTCAAAATTTTCCTATTAGGACTCTTCCTTTCCCTATTCCTCAAACCTTACAGCAAACTGCTTTGGACCAACTAAATGAAATGCAGAGTGCAGGTATTATTGAACGAGGTAATTGTGAATGGGCATGTCCAATGCTCATGGTTAAGAAAAAATCTCTTGATTCTTCTGCCCCACCCACCTTTAGGCTTGCATTAGATCTTCGTTTGTTAAATTCAGTCATAAAATCAAATTCCTATCCCCTCCCTAAAATTTCAACCATAATCTCTAATTTGTCAAAATTTAAATACTTCTCCACCCTTGATTTCGGAAACGCCTATTGGCAAATAGATCTTCCTAAAGATCTCCAAAAAAATTGTAGCATTCACTACTCCTTTTGCGTCATATTTTTCTAAACGTATTCCTTTTGGTCTTAAAACAGCGGCAAGTACCTTTCAAAATTTAATAGATAATGTTTTAGAACAAGTAAACCTGCCAGGTCTCTTTGCATATCAAGACGATTTAGTTATTGGTGCTAATTCATTTGAGGAATCTCTGTCCAAAATTGCTAAATTGCTTGAAGTAATTTCAAAATTTAATCTGACTTTATCTCCGCACAAGTGCTCATTTCATAAGACAACGATTGATTTTCTTGGTTTCCATATTAAAGATAATGCTATATTTCCCATTGATAATAACATCACTAAAATAACTGCTTTTCCTGTGCCTACGTCTAAACGACAAGTAAAACGCTTTTTAGGAGTTTGTGGTTTCTATCGTTCACTTATTCCAAATTTTGCTGCGCTTACTCAACCGTTAATTGACATCACTTCACCTAAGGTTAAATTCATTTGGTCTCCTTATCTGCAAGAATGTTTCAATAACCTTCAGTCCATTTTCTTTTCCAAACCCTTTGTCAAACTACCCATGTGGGATCAGAATTTTTATTTGAACACTGATGCATCAAATTTGGCAATTTCTGGTATTTTGATGCAGAAGTTTGATGATAAGTTATTACCTATTTCATATTTTAGTAAATCTCTTACAAAAGGTCAGAAAAATTATTCCACTCTCAAGAAAGAATTATTTGCACTTTATATGTCCATCATTGCATTTAAGTATTACTTATACAACAGAACTTTTACAGTGTTAACTGATAGCAAACCTCTCATCAACTATAAGCATACTTCTTCTCCTACTGATATTGTTACTAGATGGTTACTCGAAATGAGTGAATATTCCATCATTTATGAACATATCCCTGGTAAACTTAATGTTTTGGCAGACTATTTTTCTCGCCTCACTTGTGACCCTCCTTCTCAAAATTTAGCCACTAATCCTGAAATTATTAATAGTGAGGATGTTCTTCCTATAACTACTGTTAATGCTTTAACTACTGACCCTATTCAAAATCATCCAGCAATTCCCATCACTAATGACCCTCCTATGGATATCTCCATATCCACATTTTTGGCAGAACAGAGTCGGGATTCAAAATTGATCAAAATTATTAATTATCTAAACCAACCCAACTCTGCTAAGTCTTCTAAATTCACCGATTATTATATTCATGATGATTCTAAATTATTATGCTGGGATAAAACTAATATCAATACTAATTCTCATATTATTGTTGTTCCTCACTCTTTAAAATTTAAAGTTCTTAAAATTTGTCATGTGTCTCATTTTGGCATAGAAAAGACATATGATTTTGTAAAAGCTCGTTACTTTTGGCAAGGTATGTATGTTGATACAGTGAATTTTGTAAAATCTTGTCACCTTTGTTCTCTTAATAAGCCTCACACCATTGTATCAGCACCTTTTCAGGCTAATCCCATTCCCACTTTACCTAACGAGGCTTTGTCTATGGATATTCTTGGCCCTTTTAAAAATAATGCTTATGTTTTGACCATAATTGATCTTTTCTCGAGGCATTTAGAGCTTTTTCCTCTTGTCAAAATTACAACGGAGGCAGTCACTGAGTGTTTGTTAAGTTATGTTTGTAAATTTGGTAGACCTTCTTTAATCTTAACAGATCTTGGTACTCAATTTACATCTGAAATTTTCTCTTCCTTTACTAAAACTATTGGGATTAAGTTAAACCATACCACTGTGGGTAACCCTAAGGCGAATGCTATTTGTGAAAGAACTAATCTTTCTGCAAAATCTACAATTAATTGTCTTCTACAGCAAGGTGTTCCTTTTAAACATGCTGTACTTCTTCATCAACATTTGTACAATGGTTCACACCATTCTTCGACTAATTATTCTCCGTTTTTGTTGCATTTTGGTCGAGAAGTTGCACTGATCTTTGATAATTTCTGTTACAAAAAATCTGTCGAACAGCTCGACAAACCTCAATATTTAAACAATTTGTTCAAAAATATGCTTCAGGTACAACAAACGGTTTATCAAAATTTAACTGATAAACGTGTAATTCAAAATAACAAACAACTTCAACATGCTAAGTTACGTGTACTCTCTCCAGGAAATATTGTGTATGTGAAATCTAAAGACAGGTTCAATAAGAAATTCACTGGTCCATATGAAGTAATTAAACGCCACTCTGTAGTTACTTATTCGATAAGACTACTCTCAAATCCTTTGGCTCCTCTTACTAAAATTCATATTGATCGTCTCCATTTTGCTCCTGCTAGAAAAGCTCACTTAAATGAATCTTCTTCTGCTCCTTTAATGTTTAATGTTTATCCTCCTCAGCAAAATAGGTATTTCTTGAGGTCTACAGTTTTACAGTGATTTTTTTTGGTTGTGTGTTAGGAGAGCTCCCTAATATCACTTCTTTCGTTCCTTCCAATGCTGGCGTTGTGTAGGATATTTTTTTTCCCCACTGTAATTTTGTTTCTTTGAGTATATTCCTTTTTGCTAACATTATTCAAAATTCTAAAATTGTACTGCTCTCTGAATGTTTACAATTGTTTCTTAATAATGTAAGCTTCTATTAACTAGTTCCAACACTTAATGTTGAGTTACTTGATATGGAAAACCTTAATATGGTCAACTAATGTTAAATTAAGTTTAATTCTTCAATTGTTCTAAAGAAAGATTGATTTTCCTTCTGTCCCTTTCATACCTGTCAAATTCTTGCTTCATCAACATATGATTTCAAGGTTATAAGTTGTAACTTAGGTATAATTTTGTTATGAAATACTTCAACAGATATAATTCTCTAATGTAATCAACTTCATAGTGATATTATCACTTATTAGTGTAATATGTTGCACATTTTGCTTCATCCATTGGTTTACTTTTATCAAATGTTATAATTTTTGTTTTGCTTAGATATTTTGTTTGATTTGATGTTTGTATTTGGTTGTTATAATGCAACGATGGCTGAAAGTATTGGTATAAGGCATTAGCATTAGCAAATAACAACTGTATTAGTATAATTTAGCAAATAACAACTGTATTAGTATAATTTAGCAAATAACATCTGTATTACTATGGTATTGACATATTTTTTTATTACTCTTCACTGAAAAATATTTTTTTTGCCTTGACACAAATTTCTTTTGGTATTACCTGAGAATGTTATCAGTCACTCATTCAATTGGTAAGATTATGCTTGTACATATTACATGGTGTATATTAATGGTATTAAAAAGTCAGTATCTTCTATTTAAGCTTGTTGAAAAAACAAGGTATCAATGTAAACAAATGATAGGAACCAAATGATTCCATATCAACTCTATGGACATTCATGTATTTTAATATATCCTATCAAGATCTTTCTTTCCTATATTTTGTTGTGTTTAAATATTACAAGCAAACTTTATTGTGTATTTATGTGTAAAATCCCTAATACTTAACTGAACTATATTTTATGTGTTATATTTTTTTGTTATTTTTTATACCTCACTTTGTCAATTTTTGACAAGTTATCTTATACCGACTATGACTATCCTATACTTCATGTTCACTACTACCTTCCCTTTCTTTTTGAGTGCAGTTAGTTCCATAGCCCTAAATTTTTTTGCAATGTAGTGAGATGTACGCTAGTTCTGCAAACCACTTTCATTTTTATTTTTCTATTATTTTTACTTTTCAGTTTTCCCCTAGTGTAATATTACTACTTTGTTGTTTTCTATTTTTTTTGTAAAATTAAATTTCCAGGCGCAAGATAGAAGTCACCAACCTTATTGGGACAGTATCATATACTTTCTTTTGGCCAAGGAATTTTATGTGATTCAAGCTCTGTCTTGGTGTAGGATGATCTTTTGATCAAGTTTAATTTTATTTTTAACCCTTCACTTGAAGTTAGGAATTTACTTAAGGCTAGGTGTCCTAGTCATTCTTCCTTTTGCACAGCTTTCCCCCTTGAGTGGAGTCTGTCTTGGTGCATATATTTTGTTAGGTTTCAGGTGTCATAATCCTTCGCGGAAACATTACTGATCCTAATTTACCTAATTTTGACTTTTTTATTGTTTGTACCCAACTGGTCACTTATAAACTTTGACAGTTTGTGGTTACATTCTTATGCATTCACTTTTCATTTTTTTAGCTCACACTTAAAGCATGTACATGTGCATAAACAAGATAAGGTTTATGTTTTTTTTTTATTATATTATTAGCTATGAGCATTTTGGCCATATAGCATATTTAGTTGAGTGACATATTTTTTTTTCCTTCCCCTTGTGGATTTTTTTTTATATATTACTAATTAAGTAACTGTCAAGATTCGAATTCCCATACCTCTGGTAGGTTAAGTTGCCGCAATAGACTTCTTAGAATCATCGTCTATGTTTCGTGGGAATTCTTGTTAGTATTGTTGCGACAATTATGTTTGTTTAGTTCACTCTGTGTGTAGCAATTTTGATGCATATTAATAGATATGACATCTTATATATTTTTTTTGAATGCAAATGGATATTACTTCCAATTTTTTAGTATGAATATATGATATTCTACATTGAATATTAATAAAATAACATCCAATATTTTGATTATTAGTGGATATGAGATCCAATCTTCTTCAATTAGATATATTGAACTCATCATTCTTTGGTAAGACCAAATTAACTTACCTTCTTGAAATGATATGAAATTTCAAGTGTTTAATTTATTTTGTTGACTATGATATGCAACTATAAGTTTAATTAGTACAAATGTACATAAAAATTTTAAGGTACTGTGTTACGCCATTTTTTTGTCAAGCATTAATCACTACTATTTTTGTAAAATTCACCATGCTTGTATGAATTACTATCTTTGTATTGATACTACATTTATAATATCCTTATATATTACTTTTTCCCTTTGTATTCACTATATGTATTTTATATGAAATTTTTTTTGATATCAAATGTGTCTCACGTATTATGTATGCTATTGGTTTTTCCACACATTAATATGTGGTGATTTGTAAATTTTTTTTTCATCTCTGGACAGGGGAGAGTTCTGTAACGAGGAATTCGTTACAGGTTCCTTTATTTTGATTAATTTAATTTAATTTGTGTAGTTCTCTTAAACTTTAAATTATAACTTTAATTTTAATCTTAAATCTGCTAGTTATGTTTCCTTTCCTTATCTGATAGTAATTTATTTTTTTCCCAGGCTCTTAGTCATGGGAGGTCTCTGTAACTTTTTAGTCCGTTCGGTCGGTAATTGAGAATAGCCTATCTTCTAACATCTGGCAGTGCAATTTGCCGTCCTATTTTCTTTAAGTCTTTGTCAGCTAGGTCCCCTAATTGCTAGCCTCGTGTCCGCGAAATAAGATGTCTTTTCTTCCCTGTTTCCGTGTTTTTGTTAACAGCATTGATGGGTCTTTTTTAAGCTATTAAACTCCGTTTATGCTAAAGGCTCCAGTTTCCCTTTTCCGCGCCTGCGGCGAACGTAATTTATTACGATTCTCTTGCATGGGAAACAGTTTTTCTCTGAACAGGCGTTTGGGCTTCGCGCTGCTTGACCAGCTCCTCTGATTGGTTAAGCTCAGCCAGTCTCGGCCAATGAAACTCCTTAAAAGGGTTCTTCTGGCATTTTCTTCTGGCAAGAGGAATGTGGTACTTAAGGTTTCCAGTTTTGGCGATGCTTCGCGTATTTTATTTTATGGACACAAGGTGTTGGCAATGTGTTGAGGCGCTGTTAAGGTTGTCTTTCTCCTCTCCCTTCTGCACGCCTTGGCGAGATTGGTTGTACGGCAACCCTTCTCTCCTTGCGTTGTCCAGGGCTAAAAAAAAAGAGATGCGATGCAGAGATTCAGAATTTTTTTTTGGTAGATAAAAACTTGCTCTAAGAGACCCTGAGCCGAGCTTTCGGTCCTTTTTGTTTGGCCGTGGCTTGGTGAGGGGGATGTTTTTTTTATTGTCTAATAGTGAGTACGAGTGTATTCTATTGATCTGATATTTGTGTATATATACTTTAAAAAAAAAAAAAAAATCCTTCAATACTATTATTTTATTTTTGATGCTCTCCTAAGTGGTCGTGTAGACTTGAAGCTCTTTTCTATTATGTAGCAGAGTTTTATTTGTTCCTGTTATAATTCAGTAGTCAAGATATATTACTTATTTTTATCAAGAAAAATAAACAATTGTTATTTCTACCAACAAGTCGTTTTTTTTTTAAGAAGTTTTCTTCCTCAGTAATATATTTATAAAAAGTAGTTGTGAGCAGTATCAAAACCTGTAATAATTCAATCCTGCGGCACAATGATCTTCAACGTTTGTTTCCTCAGCAAATCTTGTACTTCCACTAAGCAAAATCTTCCGGTTCTCTACATGTAATGTACCATCGCTAATATTTTTCTTGAAGAACCATTTACGGCTACAGTTGTCGGAAGATCTTTTCTCCGTAAGAGACGGACTTGCGTCTTAAATGTTCCGGCCTGCCTTGACGAACTGTCATTTCTACATCTTAAACGATAGACAAATCTTCATTTTTTTATAGAACTTTCGTGCTGTGAACATTTCTGGTGTACTTCATCTTTCACTCTACAGAACAAAGGTCCTTCGTCCTTCTAGCTAAAAAAACATTTGACTCTACAAAATAGTGACCATACACAATAGTGAGTGTATACAATTAGTGATTGTACCAAAAAGTTTATTGTACACTCACTTTGTTCATTCAACAAAGAGACAATGCATCATTTGAACTATCTTTAATTCTATACAAAATTCCGTATGTAATTTCTGTATATCAATTTCATTACAAAAATAAAATGTGAAGTTTTTACGGATTTAAGCCATTGGAAATATAAAAAAAAAAAGGTTTACGGATTTATTATTTCATATTTGTAATGATATTAAAATTAGTATGCACAAGAGGGAATCACGATAAGAGCCAAATTAGAACCAAAATATCGGATGAACATCTTGAGAACTCCCTGAGAATTGCGACCACCTCAAATGGCCCAGCTATTGATGCATTAGTTTCACAAATTCAATGTCAAATATCACATTAATTTTATGACTCCTATAGTTATCTTTAATAAAATTTATAATGAAATAAATATGTTAATTATATATTATACTTTTTTTACTTATCAACTATTTTTAATGTTAGGAATATTTTTATTAATGTGATATTTGACATTGAATTTGTGAAACTAATGCATCAATAGCTGGGCCATTTGAGGTGGTCGCAATTCTCAGGGAGTTCTCAAGATGTTCATCCGATATTTTGGTTCTAATTTGGCTCTTATTGTGATTCCCTCTTGTGCATACTAATTTTAATATCATTACAAATATGAAATAATAAATCCGTAAACCTTTTTTTTATATTTCCAATGGCTTTAAAACAACAGAGCATGTTAAGAAATGTATTACCTGACAGTTTTATTAATATATATATATATATATATATATATATATATATATATATATATATATATATATATATATATATATATATATATATATATATGACGGGCGTGGTATTACACCCGCTATAATGGAAGATTTTGCAGTCATTTATAATAATTTAGTTGAATTACAGCGTAGTGGAAGGAAGTTCAAGAGTCAAACACACACAATAATCCTTTTCGATATATTTATTATTTCTTCCAACATTTTGTGTGGCCAAAAACAATTCGTCTTCTTTCAATGTGGCCCAAGGAAGCTAAAAGGTTGGACACCCCTGCCCTAAATGTTCAAAAACCTTTAGGACACTAGAGCATTTACGTATATGCCAACATATAGACCACAAAAGTTTGGTTACTTTACAGAGCCTCTTAAAGCTGCTGTGTACTAACCCTATTGGATTCGCTCACCTCAGTATTAACCTATGGAAAAAATGTGACCAAGGATTGCCAACTTGGATTTAAAGATTTTTTTTAAATTGTACTCTGTAATAGAGTCAAATTTAAACCTTCGGGCATTTTTCTTTTTTATATAAAAATGCCAATAATTTTTTTAAATTTAAGTTATTCGGTAGGAAAAATCTGGTGTAGTGTGTTTTAAACGCTCCTCGATTCATTTGGTGGACAAAATTTATACGATGAATCCTATTGCAAGGTGCAGAAAAGTTCAGGCTATTTGAAAATACTATTTTTATTGGATTATGAGCATTTATGTAACTGTAAATAGTGGACAAGTTTTCTTCATTGGTTAACATTTAAGTGGGCGAATCCAATAGAGTTAACACACAGCAGCCTTAAACCATTAAAAATTAATTCCGAAACAAAATCAGTCGTAATTTTGTCGGTGTAGCAAAATTTCCTTATTTCTACAATATTATAAGCAGGTAAAAGACGAAGAATATTTATGAGAAAAGTACTCCCACTTTTATTAATGCAACATACTTTTGAAATAAAAAAATGTCTTTCCTAAAAAAATCCTCATTGAAAGAAGAAATGGGGAAAATATAAGTAGAAAAGATAGAGTACAAGTGTATGAGTGAATCTTTTTCAAATGTCTTGGATTCAAAGAGAGACTAGAGTGTAATTCCCAGAGACGTCTTCGCAGATTAAAAAGAAAACACGCAGAAGGCACTGATGGCCATCTAAAGAACAAGTTGAGTGTAAATGATCAAAGTTTTGACTTTTGTCAAGGAGAAAACAAAGTAGTCTATCAAATATATTCCAGATGATTTAACGCTAATAACAGCCGGGTTGGTGTGGTATATTTCTCATTTTCTGGCTCAGTGAATTGTCTCATAATCTTTTAGAGCCTCTGTCTGGAACTTTCGACACTATAATATGATATTCGCGGTGTTATTTTATGCGAATACATATTTTTTGTGCAATATTATATAATATTTAGAATTATATATCCTTCTAAGGCAATTCCATGACGTTATTCTGAGACTATAATGATGTCACAGGTAAAATTCCCCTGAAAAGTTATTTATTTAAGTAGTATATTATATTTCAACGTAATTTATAACTCAAAGAAATAGTATCTTTATATATAGGCTCTCAGAATATGAAATTAAATGCGTCTACAAAAGTAATATATCGGTGTATGTTGCAAGACATTGTCAAAAGATGTTGATCTATATGACACCATTTTTACGTTACATTATATTACGTTGTTATGACATATACAGTTTAGTAGATAAAAATCCTTGAAACTCCTGCAAAATTCAAAAATCTATTTTGTGATGTTTTATCCTTTTGCAAGTCACTGTCTTTTAAGTAAATTCTTCCCTAGTCCTCTATTCTGTTACACTGCTTGGCAGATTTACGTCTTGCGACATTTAGGTCAGAGAAACGAATAAAACGAATGAAGAACATGGAAATATGATTGTTGTTGTTGTTGCTTATGCCACTTGACCGGAAGCTTATCAGATCAAGTCCCGAAGGCTATGAGCGATGAAGGTGCGGCTCCTGTTTTGAATTAGCACCACAAGGGACGGAGTCCAACTTGGCTAAATGACCGGTCCCGTAATTTTGAACCGAGTCAAGTGACGAGACCGGAACACTTGACCCCGCACCTCCAGAGTTAAATTTGGGAACTTGGAGGACATTGTAACCACGCCCTATTTTACGTGCCCGGTCCACCATTAGTGAACACGGCGGTAGATTTGCAACGACGACATCGAACCCGGGACGTTCAGACCACTGGCCCGCTGCTCTTGCCAGCTGGGCTACCGCGCCCTTGAGTAACTTCGTTAGATCATTCCGCGACCGTAATAAGCCAGTGCGCATAGTTTAATTATCAAAATACACGTTTCATTTAAAAAGGTTGAAGTCAACGTCCGTGATGAGTGCGGGATCTTTCGCAATGTGAGGTGGGACTCAGTTTGTAATACCCGCTCGCTGTAATCAACATGCCATCCTTGTAATCTATATATATAAAACAGTTCCGTAACTGACTCATTCATTCATTCATTCACTGACTGACTGACATACAACGCACAGACCAAACCGCTGGACCTAAAGGGCTGACATTTTGCATGGCGATTCTTCCAATAGTGTAGGGGCGCACTAAGAAAGATTTTTCAAAAATTCTTCTTAGATTTTTTAAAATTAAATTTTTTAAGCTGTTTTTTAAACTTTTTTTACGTTTGCATTTAAAATAATTCATTGAGGGTTATAAAATTTATATCACGAGAAAGATCATAAAAATTCCTTCAAAATGAAATTTTTTTCGAATTTTTACCTCCATTTCCTGATTTTTGGTGAATTTTTAAAGATTAATTTTTAGAATTTAATTTATTAAATGCTGATCACGTGATTTCTTTTTCTGGTACTTTCAATAAATTTATCGTCACGTGCGTGACAACTAAATAGACAAAAAAAAAATTTTTTCTTTCTAACGCGGCAGACGATTGGATATCCAAAAAAAATAAATATTCCTTATGATTTTTTTATAAATATATATATATAAATATTTTTTTACATCAATTGTATTTATTGATTGTCTCATTTATTATAAATATATATATTTATTTTTTTTTGGAATTAATTGCATACATTTACCGTTGTATTTAATTTGAATGTACTCCGTAGCGAAGCGCGGGTTTTCAGCTAGTGATGACATATAACAATGTCAGAACTGTAGTGAGTAAACATATTGGCATTCAACGCAGTTGGTATGATTTTTCAGGATCTGGAAAACAATATTATCTCCTTCTGCAGCCTAGTTATTTATACATGGAGCTATCAACTGGGAGAACATACCAACATATGTCCTAACTGTATAGCATCTGTTTTATTAGCCAAATTTTTTAATCGAAACATTTTGTCCGTATACCAAAAGCAATTGTGATACGTCCTAAACGACTTTCATTTCTTGAGTGCAAAATAAAATACATTCTATTATATTAAAATATAAGTAACATCGTCACCGTATAGGGAAAGCGCCAATACTCAACTGGGTAATCATGGCGGTGGAGGCATTCGTAGCTGGAACGTTATCGGGGAAGCAAAACAGGAACACACTGACGAGACACATATTTTTTATTCAGTAGACACTGAGGCCGGTAGATACATCAAGAAAACAGTTTACGAGGTGACACATATTGAACATAATGGAACAGAAGCATGACATATCTTGAATTTAGGAGAATAGGCGCGCGACTAAACAAAAGCGGAACGGACACTACATGGAAAGCACGAAGACAGAGAGAAAGAGCCCTGGACAAAACCTTGCTGTGGCTTAAATAATCTTTATGAGGTCGTTGTCACATGACCCTTGCACTTTGCACCCGTTGTCCAGAGCAGTTTTCTGGGTTCAGGGTCCGTTATATAAATTTGGCGCCCACGAGACTGGGGGTCAAGGGTTGATATATTAATTGCCTACTTTTGTATTTCGGATACACTCAATTCCTTTGTTCTTAAAACGAAAATAGCCTGCTTACGCCCAAGTAATTTTAAAGGGAATTAAAACGAATTTGGAATTTCGAAAAGGTTTTCGGTTTTGCATGTTATATATATATATATATATATATATATAAAACAAATGTGTATGAAATAATATATTTATTAATCTTATGTTTTCGCGACCAATAGTAGAAAAATTGACTCGCCATTTAAAGTGATTCGACGCCAAAAATTGCAACCACTCTTGTCATGCTGTCTTTCCTTTAAGGCAAAGAAATGGCTGTAATGAAGCGCTTTCAAAAAAAGATTAAAATTAATATTTTAAGAGAAAATAAGAAGTTTGAAAGCTTGATTCATTACATTTTGTGTGTAAGGTCGGTAACGTCTTTAATTCCGACGTAATTATAGGGCAAAGCGTTTGTCGGCAACATTAGCAAATTTACGAAGGTTTTATGAGCCCAGCGTATGTGGGGTCTGTGATTCCAGACGCAGATAAGCTGTGGATGGCACCGTTTGTGACGTTAAGTTACAATGACTCTTTGTGGGTCATGGATTGGAGGGGAGCGTTAGAAAACCACATGGTTTGGCGGTGTTTGCGGGTGGTCAATCAGCTGTTTGGATCATTGCGTAAGAGGGCCGTTTTTGATTAAGAAAGAGGGTAGCAAATGAGAGGTTTTTAGGTGTTGAAACTTAACAAATAAAAAGTCGAGAGTTTCCTGAATGGCTGGTGAAATGTTTCCGGGGGCGGGAACGTTTAAGAAATTAAAAGATTAGAAGTGAGTTTTTTTGAGAGAAGAGAAAAAGTCAGTCAGTCGGAATCAAGGAGCCTTCCCTGGGGCTCCACTGAAAAATAACCTGTCCCTTTTTCTTGGCACCCAGAATCCGGTGGAATATTCCCGGAGCAAAAATAAAATAAGGAGATTGAGATTTCGTCGGGGAAGCTGTAAGGTCCCCGCACCCCTGTGTTTGGTTTTCGAAGCTTGTTTTGACGAGTGAAGCTGTTAGTCACTAGTACATCTAAAGGTACGTAGAGAAAATATACAGTTTGTGGAGCGAAGCCGCATCTAAAGTTACGCAGAGACGTTTAGAGAGTTCGTCGAGTGGAACCCGCATATGAGTGAAGTAAAGACACCATCATGAGTTCGTAAAGTGGAGACCGCACCTGAGAATAGGAGAAAGAGCCTGATTGAATAATCGAGAAGAGACGGATTAAATATTCCACCAGACGTCGAGAAGTAGTCCTCATCATAAAGCCAGACGTGACCGCCCCATGCCAAGGAAGGTTTTCGACCCCCGGACCCCAGCGCAGAAATCGAACGTCAACAGTTGTCAGAGATCAGTAAATTGAGTGAGTGCTTATCATTATTTGATTTGTTCAGTTCCCACGGTTTTCGAGTTCGTTTTGGTGTGTTAGAGGAATAGGATAAGTTTTGGATTATTTCGGTTAGGGTCAGATTAGTAATTTATAGTTTAAAGTCTTTATGCTCCCTAATTCTATAAAGGTGGTGAATAAATCGATAAATATTTTAATTAAATAATTGTATAAGCTAAAAATTTGAAATATTAATAATGCTAATAATTGAAAAGTGAATATTTTGCAAAGAAGGTTTATGATTATAAATGTTCGTAGCATAATTTGTAAATATTAGTTTTTTTTGTAAATAAATTATGATCTACTTTAAACGTAATGAGTTGATGTCCGTTATTTATGAAGAAAGATTGTTGGTTAAGCTTTTATAATTTGTTCGTAGGCCAATCATGTCCAGAGTCTGGGGTGTTATTCAACCAAATATCTAAACACAACGCACCCAACTACCCTTTTTTATAACATAATTAGTACTACCACAATTAAATACGAATTCACGCCCAAACCAAGTAAAGTCAGGACAGGCCCAATACGACAATGGCGTTGATACGTCAGCCTGGTTTTCAAAAGATCTAAAGAACATGAAATAATGTCATAACATTAATAATATTTATTACAAATTTTAAAAAACTTTTACGCTGTTTCAGTAACGCAAATAAAAAACCTATTTAGACGAAGGATATATTTAAAATTCAGTAATATCAAGTTCTAAAAAGTTTAAGACTAAAATCTGATTTTAATCTTCATTAAATTATAAAACCTTCGAAATTAAATGAAAAGCAAGATACCGAAAAATTATTTAGCCATCGGAAATTACCGATAAGTTGGAATAATTTTCTTTAAATATTTTTCCACAGTCATTAATCATAAAAAATTGCATTCTAATAATATTATCACGAGAATAAGTAGTAATTTAAATCCAAATTATCTATACGGACACCTTTAAGATCTAGAATTTCTTTCTAGAGAGATAATGAATTCATGGAATCTAATGTGGCAGCCCATCGTTACCATTGATATTTGTGATTTTATAGGAATTATCCTTTATTACATTTAATGCATTCAATAGCGAAGTAAAATACTAAATACGGGGTGATTTAGCATTGATTTAATACAGCATGATTACAGGAATATTTCATTAATGAAGTAATTTTCTCCTGTATGTGAGAAAACATACCGAGGTGACAGAAATTCTTGCCCCAGGCAAATCCGTCTAGAATCGAATTCCGTAATTAAAATCTTTTGGTGCGTGACAAAATACGTCCTGAAAATTCATACATGATTTACTGAATTATAATTGAAATTTTCTTCGAGCTAATGAGTTGAGTTTCTAAGTTTACGACAATTAGCTGTGTTTAGTTTATTGTATCAAACAAATTTGTACATCATTTTCGCATTTCGATACCGTGTATCTGCTATTTTCCTAACTTGTATGACTGTAGGCAAAAGTTTGTTTATCTCTCTTGTGTCAAATATCCAGTAACGTGTAGCAAAAGTGTTAAACACTATCTATAAATCACAGGTCTACAAAAAAAAAATTTTTTTTTTGTGCCTAGGATTTTAGAACTGATTTTAGCTATATTTGGGGCGCTGAATCTAAATATGAAATCGATTTTTCTCTATCAGCTCTACTTTTTTAGATACAGTAAAACCTCGTTTATCCGGACTAACTGGGACCATAGGCAATCCGGACAATTAAAAATCCGGATAATCCGGGAAATATGGGTAGTAAGCAATACACAATGCTTAACTAAGACTTACTTTGTTTTGTAACAAAATAAATTACATAACATTGTTTGCAAGGCATTAAAAAATAACTTTTCACATCATTTCTTAACAAAGAATTGGTAAGTCTATAGAGAATATATCTATCACTTCTACCCAGTCTTGGGTGTATATAATTTGAAGTGGTACTCTAAATGATTTTCATACAAACACAGTTTATACATGAAACAATGTTTATTGAATTCGTTGCACATATAGAATTTGCTTTTACAGTAATAAGCATACGTACTACTTGTACGGAATATATAAATACAGCTTTCAAGAACAATATATTTTCAATACTCACAAACAGTAAGTCAAACCAGCAATTCTGCCACGTAAACTTTGGGCCCCCTAAGCACTAGCTCAGGATAGTAGTGGAGCTGCATACCTCGTAGCTCCCTATCGCTTATCTATCAACTTTAACAACCTTCTTCAACCCTAACCACCTTCTTTTTATTAATGACGCTGCATGGTATTTATACTAAGCGCGTATGCCGAAATTAGCATATCCCAAGCAGCTTCTTTAATTCATTCACTCAAAAGTTCGATTCTTGTGAATCGAATCTTGTGTATACCTTACAAGTCTAGTAAAGCTTTCTTAAACTCAAGAAAAAGCATTTTATCACCATCACTTATTGTACAATCTATGTAGGAACTGAACATTGAATCAAGCGAAAAAGCGAATATTTGACGTACTTGTAGTTACGCTCTTCTTATCATAGTTAAAAATTATTATCTAATGTGAACATTAAATAAAAATAATGTCTACAAATCTGATCCGGATTATCTGGAGATCGGGATCAACTAGAGCCGGATAAACGAGGTTTTACTGTACATCCACCTTTTTATCAATGTTTTTTTTTTCTATTCAATACATTCAAGTATGGCTGATTTGTTCTCCTGGGAAACTGGACTCCTGGGAAAAATGGGTCTTCCTGAATATTTTCCAGATAATTGGCGCCTATTTATTGACAGCTCAAAGCAAAGTCTGAAATGTGTCCTTCTACACAATTGGAACAAATATGATTCAATACCAATTACTCACTCAACGAAAATGAAAGAAGAATATGACACCATAGCTTTGGTCTTGGAGAAGATAAAGTATCATGAACACCAATGGGTGATTTGTGTTGACTTAAAAATGGTAAACTTTCTCCGTGGGCAGCTAAGTGGCTATACCAAATATCCTTGCATCGTGTACCTCTGGGATAGCAGAGACAAAGCACACCACTGGGTTAGAAAAGAGTGGCCTAAGAGAGAAAACATGGATGTTGGGGAAAAGAATGTCATTAACAACACCTTGAATCCTTTTTCCTCCACTGCATATCAAGCTGGGCCTAATGAAGCAGTATGTAAAGGCCCTTGATAAGAACGGATCATGCTTTGCATATATAGGGGGGAAAATGCTTAAGTTGAGTATGGAAAAAATTAAAGCAGGAATATTTGACGACCCAGAAATAAGACAACTCATTAAGGATCCTGCCTTCATAAATTCCATGAATGAGGCTGAGCGAAAAGCCTGGACTTCATTTGTTTCAGTTGTCGGAAATTTTGTGGGCAAATGCAAAGCTGAAAACTATGTGTAACTGGTAAACGAGATGCTAAACAGTTTCAGGCCCCTTGGGTGTAACATGAGCATTATAAGTTGCACTATTTACACAACCACTTAGACCATTTTCTTGAAAATTTAGGAGACATCAGTGAGGAACAAGGTGAAAGATTTCACCGGGATATTAAAACTATGGATTGACCGTTACCAAGGAAAATGGGATACGCACATGATTGCAGATTATTGCTGGAGTTTAAAAAGGGACTATTCCAAAAGACATTCAGGAATGTAACGGAAAAGAAGTTTCCGAAGTGTGCAGTAACTAGTTGGTTTCATCGATGACTTTTTCCTCTTTCTTGCTCTTTGTATAATGAGATAAGTACTACTGCAATATTCTCTATGGTTTTTATGTTCCTTTAACATTTTTTAAAAATATAATAATAATGAAAATACCGTGTTTAGTTTTTTTAATTTGATCCATGGATTTAACTTAAAATAGTGTAACGTACATTTCACTAAAATGTTATATCTTGGAAATTTAAGCTCATAGGCAAAAGCTAATGCCATATTTCAATCCAGGGCATCAAAGTCATATAAAATCATCTCCAAATACTCCGGCACCAAAACCACTGATGCCCTGTGATAATCTTTTGTTTAAAAATGATCTCAATTTTTTTTTTATACGTTTTGAGATTTGTTTATGTAAAAGCAACCGTAAATAATCTCAATATTATGAATGCAAAATATGAATATGTAAAACTAAATGTTATTTGTATCCGGAGTTAATTAACTTCAAAAAGCTTAAGTATATTCTTTTTGTTTCTATTTTTTTGTCTCCCTTTAGCAATAAATCGGTCCTATTTATGTATAAAATAATTAGCTCAGATCTGTAACGTTTTCTGTTACTTTTTATAAAACGTCAGTTTTCTCTCTAATCTTCGGCTATTTTTTTTCATATACATAAAAAATAAATATATACTTAAGGAAGTGATCTGTTAAAAAAGAAGGGGAGGCGTAGACGGCTATGGAGATGCCCCCTGATCTCATTATCTCGATAGTTCTTCTCTGAACCTGTAATATTCTAGTGTAAAGAGGTTTTACTGTATTTGATAGTCCATTTAAAGAATAGAGAGTTTTTGCTGATTATATTACAATTTCCGCTATTTTTGTTAAATTATAAAGAAAAGTGTAATAAAGAGACTGTTTGGTTTGGAGAGCTACCATCAGCTTTTGCTGCACGAGCGTTAATTAGACCGGGACCTAATGCTTAGAGCCGATTCCGAACGGCTACAAACGTCCATGCCACGAGTGGGATTCGAACCCACAGCCTTTGGTACCGAATGCCAGCTCTCTACCAATTCGGTCATCGTCCGGCTTGTACCGCCGCCCAGGTTTCTGTTGATCGGTGCCCTCGTTGGGTGATCACTTGTTAATATAGTCACCCAAATTCCGTAAACCTATTGATCGGTACTCTTGTGAGATGATACCTAATGAATACAACCACCCATGTTTCTTTTCCCTGTTGCCCGATGCTCCTTCTAGGTAATCGCCCGGTTATTGCAAAAGCCGAAGTACTATTGTAAACTTAGGTGATCTCTCGGTTACTACAGCTGCCCAAGTTTCGTTAACCTGTAGGTTAAATCTCTCTTGTAAGGCTATCTCTTGTTACAAAAACTGCCCAATATTGGTAAATTTTTTCTAAGACGATCAATTGTTACCAGGTTTCAAGTACTGACGTGGTAAGTTTGGAAGCAAAAGAGATGGAATTTCAGAGTGTTTTTTTTTTTGTCAAAGGAGGAAACATTGTTTTGCCTCAGTGCAAAAGTTTTAGGAAGAATCAGCTAGTTACCTAAAAGTTGGAAAATAGCTTCAATTATCTCATGGATTTTTTTTAACCTTTAAATTTGGTTTATAGGACCTAATAACACTCAACATGGGTTTCTAAAGAAACAAAATTTTATCAATGCTAATTTATAATCTCTCGCCTAGGAAAGATACACTAATTTTGGATATATGGAACAGAGGTCTCGGGCGGATTTTTTTCAAATAAACAGGAGGTACAGAAGATAAAGAAGAAAGCCTTTGAGCTAAAATAGATAACCAGGAAATTGCAGAGATTTATCTGGTGTTCTTGTTTATGCCTCCTAGTAGGAATGTATTCTAGACCAGGTCTATACAGGCTGGCAGATTGAGAGGAGCGTCTACGGTTTATTATAATGGCACCACAAGGGTCGGACTTCAACTTAGTGAGATGCCATCGCAATTTTGACAAAGCAACCCCAAGGATGACATCTGAGGGATCGTACCTTCCCCACCCACTGATCTCAAAGAAGGACTTTCCGATCTACGGATTTAACGTGCCCGTATCCGGCCTAGATACGAAGGTATTTGATGGAGCTCGTCGGGTTTCGATCCGACCAACACGCTACCACTACGCTACCTCTGGCCCTAGAGTTACCTGTACAACAGCATTGAAATAGATAGTACATTTATTACGCAAGAATAAAGTTAAGTAGAGGAAATTAGTCCTTGTTGCCCTAGAGTAGCGGTTCTTAACAATTTCCTCACTGGGTGGGATAGCGTATATCCCAAGAATACGGGGCCGAGAATGAATACACACACACACACACACACACACACACACACACACACACATATATATATATATATATATATATATATATATATATATATATATATATATATATATAACCCCCTTAACGGCCATTCTGGCAAACAGGGTATGAAATTTCTAAAGAGGGAATTGGAAAAATAGGTCCCGTAAGCAAAATATTAACCGGGGGTGCATCCCTCGGGATGCGAGAGAACATTTCTAGGGGTACGAGAAAAGGTTCTAAATTTTTAATGAAATTTACCGCCTAACCGCTTATGAGAAACAGGCCTTATTCTTTTCTCCCCCACTCCTACGGCTCAAACCAGATAAACGGCTACTTCTACTTTCTCCTTACCGTGTTGTAAGACAGAAATATTTGTAATTTTAAGTGTATGCGTCAGTGTACTTCAGTGTAAATGAGTTAATTATGAACAAACAACAACAACGTAACCATTAAGATAGCTTACCTCTTTTTTTAACGTAGGATTACGTTCTTCTATAACGGTCCTTCAGAAAGCAAAATTTCAGACGCTAAAACCTTCCGTTGTCGCGAGTTGGGACTTTGGCAGCGCACCAAACCCAGTCTATATCGCTTGGGCAAGCAGTAAACAGTTAAACAGAAAAGTACCAAAATGCGTCAAAATTTTGACATACATACATATATATATATATATATATATATATATATATATAAATAAATATATATATATATAGAGAGAGAGAGAGAGAGACATATATACATAACACATACATATATATATATATATGTACATACAAAAGAGGTAAGTAGCGATAAGTAATCCTACGCTAATAACCCGCGGTAGTTTCGTTAGAAGAGACTACCTGAATATTTTTTTACATTAATTCCTGCATACAAATAGGAAGAATGAGTGATAACCCTATGCAGAATAGGTCGATGGTAAGAAAAATAAGATATATATGTCTACTCTGCCACTCTTGATTTATAACTCGCGACGACGGTTTTAGCATCAGAAATTTTGCTTTCCAGAGCACCGTTATGGAGGAACGTAATCCTACGTTAAAATATAAAAACATTTTTCAAGGGGGTGCGAAAGCTTATTTTCAGATTCAAGGGGGTACTGAATATCAGGAAGGATGAGTACCACTGTGCTTGAGCAAGTGGCGTTTTTAACTATAATATTTTAAACATAATTATTAACTTTTCAAGCATTATTTCATATACAAAAACTATCCTAAGCAAAGGGTATTCATCTCTTAGCCATATAGTTCTTTTATGATCTGTTGTGTAAGAAACAACGCGAGTTATTAATTCCAATGAGTGCAACAATATAAACGATTATAAATTAAATTTTATGTCGCGTTTTATAACAGCGAGGCCTTTTATAATTCGTCATTCCAGAAGTTTTCCGTAAGAACTTTTAAGCGTCGAAAATGACTCATCAAAAGTTTTATCTTTTACGCTTTAAATTTCTCTTCCCCCACCACTTCTGTTAAATATCTTTGAGAAAAAAGCAAAAAGCATATGCGTTAGACCCCGAGACGTTCCACTGTAATTTTACTTGATTCGGAGGAAATAAACGTTGTCTAAAGCCCCATTTATTACTTTTCCAGCCGTCTAAAGTGGTTAAGCTGCTTGAGACGTAGGATGTTGAAAGGGTGTTAAAAGGATTTCTTTCCGCTTGTTTCTAGTTAATCGAGCTCGAAATGAAAGTAGTATCTCATATACGTCGTGTGCTAAGAAAAAAAAATCGATTTATAAGAGTATACCACAGTGTTATGCATAATAAGGTTAGTATTTTTTGCATAGAGATTAATTGCGTGAATAATTAAATATCTTATTTTTTGCACGTTATAAAGCGTATATTTCATGAAAGAAGCTCGATTTCAAGCAAAAGTAAAAATTAAATTATCCAAAGGTCTAGAGTGCAGGGTCATCGAAAAAGGTTGGACACATTTCGAAAGCTCATAATTCTAAAATAAATTGAGCAAACACAATAATACTCTTTTCAAACAACTTGGCAAGTGTCCAAGATTTATAAATGTGACTGGTACGCAACCGCGACTCTGGACGTTGAGTAGAAGCGATGCGCGGTGGAAGAGGTCTTCGTTCGGCTTTCCGTCAGTGCAATGGCAACCGTTCAGGAGAAAGCTCAAGCGGTGGTTTTTTGCGATAAACACGGCGGTAATATCTCTGAACTGTTTTAACAGATTTCTACTCCGCTAACCACAACACACGTTGAGCTTTCTCCGGAACGGTCGCCATTGCACTGACGGAAAGCCGAACGAAGAACTCTTCCACCTCGCATCGCTTCTACGCAACGTTCAACGTCACGGTTGCATACCAGTTACATTTAGAAATCTTGGACTCTTGCCAAGTTGTTTGAAAAGAATATTATTTCCTTTGCTCAGTTTATTTTAGAATTATGAGCTTTCGAAATATTTCCAACCTTCTTCGATGACCCTGTATTTTATATGTAATTTAGCGAAAATTTGAGCACATTTGGAGAAAATTCTCTCAAACTTTCTCTTTATATACATATCTAAAAAAACTGAACTCATGGCACAACAGTCCGAATGTGGACCAAGGCCAGTTGTGCCGATATCAGCTTTCTTGATCGTGGGCTTGGGGTGCCATACAGCATATGTCTCGGTCAGTTGATCAGCCTGACGCGGGACCCCAAGAGTTAGTTCCCAAGCATGCCTGGTTCTCATTACATAGACCCTCTCAAAGGATGAATGGTTGATTCGACCTTGCCCAGTCGCAGGGTCGAACCCAGCTATATTGTGGCAGCTTAAAATATATCTAGTTTAATAAATTTTAAAAATGCTCGCTTAAGAAACGTTTTTGATTATGGACCCGTGGTAGCCTATCAGTAACGCGCCGGCTTTCGGTACTGAGGGTGCTCGGATCGAATCTCGACAAACGCCGTTAAATGCCTTCGTGTCTTGGCAGGAAATGGGAAAGTTAAATCCGTACACGAGAAAGTCCTTCTGTGAGATCAGTGGGGGGGAGATACGATCCCCCCAGATGCCACCCCTGAGGGTGTTCGGTCAAAATTATGGTGGCACCTAACCAAATCGGACTCCGACCTTTGTGGTGCTATTATAAACCGGAGTCGATCTACTCACCCCCGAGGTCTATATGGACCTGGTCTGGAACTTCCCCCCAGGAAGCATTATGAAAGACACATTTTTAATTGCATATTCACAACTACCCATGCAAATTACAGCAAAGTGACAATATAATCAAACTTACCGTTAAAAATCCGAACGATGAAATTAGAGATCGTTAATTTAATGAACTGATAAATGCATTAAAACAATGATCCGACTTATCAAACCATTGTTTAAATAGATTGGAAATATAAAGTGAGCCAAAAGTTCGTAAAAACTTTAAAAATTCATAAAAAAAGAAGAAATTATGATAAAGATGTGCGGATTGCAAGAAAGGGTTCACAAGGAAGTCAGATTTTTTTTAGCAGCCGAAAACAAAGCTTTTAAAATTTAAAAAAATTGTGCGGTCGGGGGACCCCCGTCAGGAACGCAGTTCCTTACGTTATTTTTTCAACTCTAAACTTGATTTAATATTTAGATTTCTATTGATTATATTAGTGTATTTTTGTCACGCCAAAAAGCGCAGCCCTCTTTTATTCAACCAACCAACCAACTCTCTCTCTCTCTCTCTCTCTCTCTCTCTCTCTCTCTCTCTCTCTCTCTCTCTCTCTCTCTCTCTCTATTTTATTAAAATAAAAATTTTAATATATAAATTAATTATTTTTATTAAAATTAAAAATTTTAATATATAAATTAATTATTTTTATTAAAATTAAAAATTTTAATATATAAATTAATTATTTTTATTAAAATTAAAAATTTTAATATATAAATTAATTATTTTGATTTAGATGTTACCTAGCATAAATTTTAATCGGATTAATTTTATTATTTAATCACCAACAAAAATAAATTAATGACACAATATAAATCCCGCGTGAATTAAAACAATAACAAACAATAAGTTTAAACAGAAAGACGTGATTCCATAAGGACGGTATAAAATCTTTCAAATAAAGCATATTCAACTGGTCGAAGTTTATATAAACGATCATGCTGAGGGTCATCATGTGGTGGTTGTTTACTGTTGTCATTAAAATGTAGAAATTCTCTTACCTTTTCAAAGCGTTTTAATGACATACATTCTTTTATTACATCATTGCCTATGGCAGGTGACCAATATGCCCTAGTACATGTACAGTAGTACATGTACAGTAGACATCATTATACAAATACTAATGTATTGTTTAATTTCTAAATTCGTTACATTGACACACTTTTCTAGATGCACACTGAATAAATTTGTATCTTGAACTATATGCTCAATCAAATCTTCTGTAAAAAGATAACTAAAAAAATTTAGAGGTGTGTTTAAATTCATAATTTCAGGAGCGAGATTCTCGTCACCTCGGAATAAAATTTGATCGTCATTTAGAAGTAAATTAGTTTTCTTCCAGTTGATTGCAGGCTTTGTTCTCCCTGTATTATTTCTATTAGTTTTTTGCATGTTCCCACCATTAGGCAGATCAAGAACATCGCTATTATCAAGTAATGATACCTCATCTTCCGAATCACTACTACCATCAAAAATTTCATCACAAACTTTGTTTGGTTTATAATTAGGATCACCTGTGCTGCCATCGCTTTCTGAATCAGATCCATCTTCAATATGATCACTCCACGATCTGTTCATAAGTTCCTCAATTTCTTTCTGTGTTAAAAACTTTCTTCCCGCCATTTTCTTAAAAAAATGGCGTAAGCACACCTTGTATCATTTTTGATACATAAAATTGAAATCATACTTGAATTTTTTATAAAAGATTTAAGAAGTATTTTATTAATAATTATAAAGTTACGTACCTCTAAAATATATTTATAAAACTTTCAAAGATGTAAACTGACATTAAAATACTGAAAATATAGCAAATACTAAGGCAGGTTTGGTATGAATTTAACGACTATCTTTTACTGAGATCGCAGTTGTATTCCTGCTGCCATCTATACTACGAAAATGTAACTAACAGTGATTAAAAGCTTTGCTATGGTGTTTCAAAATTAATGCAAGGTACACAAGTGGATAAAAAGTATTGCTTTTGAATATAAAGGGGAAAATAACTTATGTATCAAATTTGATACAGTGTGCAGCGAAGGGTTTTAAAATTGCCGGTAGCGCTTGTGGGGGGGTGATTTGAACAGGGGACCTCTGTAGTACTGCGAAGCATCGGACTGCAGTTCGATGTCCGATGCGATAACTATTGAGCCACAGAATCCTTGAGAAAAAGCTCTTATGAAGGGGGCATAACTCTTTTTCGTTACGTGACGATTCCTGCCAGTTCACTCTACTGTAAGCCGCGTAAAAGAGCTTCGTTCCAATAAAAAGTCACCGGTAAATGGCTCTGACATGCGAGATTCACCAGAATTATGCAAATGAATCTTGCAATAAAAGATCGTGATACACGAAGATTTGAAGGATCGGCCGCGAAGTGGAAGAACGTAGACTCGTTGGAGGAGGCTGCATAACTGAGGTGGAAACTGTTATGAATCATATGGCGGCGGAATCGTCCACGGTAAGTAGCAGTGCTCACAAAGCTAGACCAGTGACTCTACCAGTGACTTTTTTAATTTTTATTTTGCTGCTAAAAAATCCGACTTCCTTGTATGCCCTTCCTTATAAACTGCACTTCTTTATCACAATTTCTTCCTTTTATATGAATTTTTAAAGTTTTTATGAACTATTGGCTCACCCGTATAAAGCAATGTGTGCGTTTTGGCGGAAATGATAATCAAGTGCTCGTAAGGCAAAGCACAAAGCAAAACGCCTGTAACAAAAAATAACTATGCACACCCTTTATAATCACGGTCTTCAAACTATATTACATTCAGTAAGTATACTATAATGTTCCGAAAACAAACTCAATAGGAATTTGATTCTGGTCCCCCCGTATGATAAAAAACGTAACTTTAGCATGAATATTTATGACTACATCAAACCTTAAATTTCTGCTAGCAGGCTGTTTGCTATCAAATGCAAATAGTTTGAAAGTCTGATTCCAGAATAATCGCAAATACTACGTCTCTCTCATGATATTTGATCCGAAATCACGCTCTTTTGAGCCTCACAACAGATTAGAACTTTTCCCGCGGTCGGAAGTCAGAGTGAATTTAGATGCATTGGTTGATATGGGAAAAGCTTTACAGGATTTATATTTTCGATACATTTTTAACACGTATTTTTTTGCGGCAAAAGAACTGTTATATGTGTTACATATTCATCATGAACTTTCATATGTTAAGTTACTACTGACTGAAATACGAAATGGTATTTGAGTTTCTTACTCACCACAAAATTATCAAACTTATGATGTTGATAATTTTCTAATGTTGTATTCATTATGAAAATAAATAGTATGTTACATTAAAAACTATCTTTATACGGGAAACTAGAAGTAAATGCAGTGAAACCTCTCTAAATGGCCATGTATTCTTGAGAACCGATTAAAGACTCCATAGAGTCAATGATATGGAAGCCCCTTTTCCAAGGCCTGAAATTGCATTCTTGTCCCTGAAAAATCTTACATGTACATTGTAAACATAGAGTTCGCATAAAAGTAAATAAATAACAATTAAGAAAAAACATAAGTTCATCAATAAAAATAATAATTTATAGGTCACACTATGAATAAGAGTATGCTTGTGAATAAAATATGATCTATTATATTTTGGCAACAGCGGAATTGACACACATATGAGCGATGAATGTGCCCTTTTCAGTGTGTTCTACATTACTGTAATCTGATTGGTTGTTCCCATGAGATGGGTTAGTTACTATGTAAAAAGGAGTAGTTATCACACGGATGTAGAACGACTAGGACCTGTTTACTCCGTGCTAAGGGACTGTATATATTGTATGTATCTTCAAAGCAGTTTAATGATTTTCAATGTTTTAATAAATAGTTAATCTAGTACAATATTTCTCCTCATTGAGTGAAGTGTTTGCCTTTTATGCCTTGACACTGACACACACGCACACACACACATACACACATACACACACGCACACATACACACACACACACACACACGTATATATATATATAGATATAGATATAGATATAGATATAGATATAGATATATAATAAAGGACACCAAGTCTATTTCTTAAAAGTAGACTGTTTAACTTTATTCCTTCATTATTTAACACTATTTTCAGTAGAGAGAAGCTGTTCGGTGAATGTTTATACAGAAGAGACCTTGCCCATTGAAAATGGCACCATGTCCTGTCATTGTATCGAAGTAAAAAGCAGTGGCGTAGCGAGAGGGGGGCAAGGGGTCTATCATTCCCCGGGCGCCACTTGCAGAGGGGCGCCAAATGGTACCTAAGACCATTGGACCCTTTGGTCCCCAAGACCATGAGGGGCGCCAAAAAGGTATCGTGCCCCGGGCGCCAGTTATGCTCGCTACGCCACTGGTAAAAAGCAGTAAGTGGATTAAGGGGACTCACGACTCTTAAGTCGAGGAAATAAGGCATATTTTCATACTTTTTGATTCTTTGTAACTATTTCAATTTACTCCCAATTTTTCCAAATTTTATGTATATGATAAATTGATGTATTAATTTTAATAAACAAATTTTCAACTCTCAAAATAATTTTAAATAATTTTTTTAAATGCTTTAGATATACCTTGCTTTTTAAGCATTTTTATTATATAATGGCTTGCGCGCAGAACTATGAAATTAATTTTACACTTAAATGTATAATTCCTGTTTCATATTTAAAATAAATAATTCAAAATACAATTGAACACAAAACATTCAACATTAAAATATATTTTCAGTTTTTTTTTTAAAACTGCTCAAAATATACTTAAAATTTTCTTAAATTTTTGCATTAATTTACCCCTGAAAAAATAACAAAATGTGCAGTGATTGCAATAATTCTAGTTCAGACAAAATAAAATAACATGATTATGGAGTGATAAAAATTTCATGGAATTATGTTCATAGTTTTTGAGATATCAGTTGTGCAATTATGCAAAAGTACATTATGAGAAAAATGAGTATAAATTGTTTCTTACTATAAACTTAATCAGTAATTAAATATTTAGAATATCAATATCTCCGGAACTAAGCGGAATATTTTCATGCGGTTTGCTTTATTTTGTTCAAAAATTATCAGGTTTTAACATATATTTTTTTTTTTTTTTAAATCGAATGTTTTAAAGATTTAAGGGTAGTGAGTTCCCTTAGCTCTCCTGTGAAATTCAAAAATTGTGATATAGTGTTCTATACCTCCGAGGTACAGATATGTATATACAGAAGGTCGTTCGCACTTTATGGAAACAATTTTGATAGTTAAGTTTTATGTATAAATGCCGTATTTTTTGCGAAGATTTGCTTCTGCCTGATAGCCATGGTTCTGGACAATAGCTCTAGCTCGAATTTTCCACGAAAGTAAACTTTGTATTAGTAGTGTCATGTCAATTTCACTCCATTATTCTTGGATCGTTTTCCAAATTCCGTTCAGTGTTCTTGGATGCCGTTTTCCTAAGACTCGATTTAATAAACCAAATGCGCAAAATTTTACTGGAGAAGCGTCAAGTGATTTTACAGGTATTTCATTAAATGGGATACACTTTATTTCTGTCTTTGATTCCTTCTTTGCTAAATAAACGGCAGTTGATTTAGACGTGTGACTAGAGGCTTTGTCCATATAAAGCTCAACTTTATGAATGTCCTTTTCGTATACGGCTGGAATTTTTTCTTCAAAAATTGGTTCTAAAATATTCTTCTGATAGTAGAGTGAATTAATTTTGGCTTTACTTGAGACTTTTTTTTAATTTTAATCTGCCGTTGTAAGAAAATCCTACAACTATCCTGAACCCCTCTGAGAACTTTTCTGTACACTGACGGAGCCATTTCGTACGGTCATTCCGGTCAGTTGAGCAATAGAAAATTGATCTTTTTTTTATTACAGTCACTTAAACACACCCATGCCTCATCGAGTGTTACCACAAATTTCCACTTTTCAGCAGCTAGGTGTTTTTAATACAATTTTCTACAATTCGGTTTTTTTTCAACAATATGCTTTGGCAAGAGCAGATGAACTTTAGGTTTCAACATCTTTTTTAACTTGAAATCTTTATGAATGATTTTACTTACAGTGCCAGAAGACATTCCTAGTTTCGATGCAATGGATCTTTGAGTCGATGGATTTTATTTTAGGATCAGAGACATCACTTTTTTGAAATTTGCCTGCGTTCGAACAGTCTTAGGATGTGATTTTGCGATGAAATTCTCATTTTTACTTTCAGTTAGACTTTTTTTTCTTTCATATTTAATATATTATAAATACCTTTATTTGAAATGCCATAACCACGATTTTTTCACCGCTTTATAATTTGTTGATACGAATATTTCTCCTCGGAAAGTGCAGTTACGTAACCTTCGAGCTATCTATCAATTTTTGGAGCCATTTTCAAACTAAATGTTTTATTTTACATTCCAATCAAAACAAAACAGTAGCAGACGATTATTCTGAAGTTTCCAAATTTTTATCTCAAAATGCAAACAACAAAAATAAATTACAAAATCGTTTCCATAAAGTGCGAACGAACTTCTGCATATATATATATATATATATATATATATATATATACCCAACAAACACAAAGTCATCGGGCCGGGGTCGGAAGGTTCCGGCCAGCCGATTTCACCACTGCCGGGCCGGCGCATTAGGTCAGTATCGTTTCCGTCACGGCTGTGTCCTCTCGCCCGCGACTACCCCGTCGACTTCTGGGCCGCTTCCGGTAGGAATCGAGCCATCGTTCATCCGACTGCGAACCGTTAGGCAGCCGCGATTAAGCCATCGATGCGGACAGATAGCCGGAGCGTAACCGGAGGTTGACGGGCCGGTTACGGGAGCAATAATTGGTGTCGACATACCGTCATCTACCCATCTCGTAAACAGCAATGTGCCGTAGGTCCGGGTATCATGCCAGCATTCTACCAGAATCGGACCGCCGGCAGTTTTTCAAAGTTTTTCGTAGGACCCTTTCGTTTATATGCTTATTTATTTCATTGACGATTAACCTCTGATATCAACCCTTTCACTTTTTTTATTATTATTTTTTTGCCTTCATATTTCTAGTATTCAGTTTTGCCTTATGTATTTTTAGGTATTGCCAAATACTGATCTTTGTTATTACCTAAAAATTTGCATATGAATCATTAGTTTACTTGTTAGAACAAAACCTCATTTCGTATTAAGATACATTTACCCAAATTTGAAATTTAAGATAACATTAATACCAACCATTAAAGCTAAATCATCTTTCCATTCGATCTAAGGTTCCAGTTTGTTTTTTTTTAATTTAGAATGAGATTATAGTATGTAAAACAGTACTACTTTAATAATTAACCCAAAAAATTTGTACTTCCCCAGTATAAAATTTATTAACATAATTTGATATATTTATCTTTCAAACCTGAGTAATGTGTAGTGTGTATGATGAAACCCATCTTTGTGAGCTTGTGAAAACTTGCTCAGAATTTATTTAAATTATTTTTTGGTGTAGAGTTAATAAATGCAGACACACATGTTTTTAAATACAGAAAAGAGCTGGTTTAAAGTAAAAATAGTTTATTTAGAAAGTACATAGCACATTTACACAATTTTTTTCTATATTTTCTACAAAACAGGATCCTTTTGCTGTACCTCTGGCTCCATCTTTACAGCATCTAGGGAAAAAAAAGAAAGAGAAAATCAGTTCATAAATTTATGTGAAAGGAAAATGACTCCCATCCCCAGATATAATTTATGAATCAAAAGAATTTATTTAAATTATTTTTTGATGTAGAGTTAGTAAATGCTCTGCAGATAAGAAAATTATTTTTTGCATAGTTTTGTACATTAAAGGGTAATTTATTGTTGTAAAAATAGTTGATTGTTGAAAGTAGTTGAAAAAATTCATTGTTGATAAAGTAGAATTAAATAAATCCAATTAGGAAATATAAATTCTGAGACAGGGGTTTAAAAAAACTTGATATAAAACAGCACCCAACACATGAGTGCAGTTTTAAATCTGTTGTCATTTTATTGATAACTACTTCCAAGAAGTAAATTCCTACCACATTTTTTTTTGTAAAACCAATTACATACTGTGAAAACTACATCATGTAAAAAATATTTACTTGATTAAATAAATATACTAATAGAAAATAGTTATAAAATATTTGTAAAGAGTATTCCCCTTTTCACTAAATTTCTCTCTGTACAGTAGAAAATCCAACCATGTCGATTAATTTGTTATTATATATATAAATAAAATAGGGTAGATTGCCTTGATAAGAGTACAATAATCAGTTTTTAATGTTGAGCATAATTTCAGCTCAACATTGAAAGCTGAATCAGAGACTTGTCTAGAATGACACCAAAATTTCCTCTTCACTATTGACAATAATGCTGTTGAAAGTAGAGAAACACAAGAATAAAGATTGAATGCTAAGTAAAACATTAGCATACAAAATCTTAAAACTTCTAAATTTGATTACAACATGCCATACAGAGCATTAATACAGATGCTGGGTCAGATTTAGAAATTAAAGATTTTATATAGTATTCAATCTTCATTCTTGTGTTTCTTTACTTTCAATGTGAGAGTGATTCTCGATAGTGAAGAGAAAATTTTGTTGTCATTCTAAACAAGTCTCTCAGTCAGCTTTCAATTATTGTACTCTATCAAGGCATTCTAATCTATTTTATTTATATCTGTAATAACTAATCATTTAATTGACAGGATTGAATGTCGTACTGTACTCAGAAATTTAGTGAAAAGAGTGAATACTCTTTAACTAATCTATTACTATAATAATGAATAAAGTAAACATTTATTATATGATGTAGCTTTCACAGTAATTGGTTTTACAAAAATTGTGGTTGAAAGTAATTTGGGATACTAAATTCTGCATAGTATTTTAATAGAGCATATCTTTTGTTACTAAATTGTCAAATTATGGTGGAGATCTGTGTATAAAGTATTTTTTATTTGCGAGCAGCTGTTATTAGGGATAACCACAGTAAAAAAATATTCAAAATATACTATTTAGATTCAGTAATTACTAAACAATTGTTATGATATATTGTTTGATTAGTCTAGGTTAATTTGAAAAATGAGGTGGGTAATATTGACTAGCTGTCAATGTTGAGTGAAATGGCATAGATTATATTATAAAGCGTGAAAAAACACTTAGACTTTTTGAACCAAGCTTCTAACCCAAATTTAAGTTTTTTAAAAAATATTTTGCTAATGAGAGTATTTTCACAGATCTTAACAATGGAATAGAAAACCTGTATAGTCAACAAATTCATGGATAAACGATTCAGTTCTAAAAGCAAAAATCCTGGTTTCTGTATACTGTTGTAACATGATTATTATAAAAGTATACAGAAACCAGGCCTTTTGCTTTTAGGGCTGCATCTTTTATCCATGACTTAGTTGACCATACAGGTGTTATGTTCGATTCTTTAGATCCATGAAAATATTTTCAATTTTAAAAGTTTTATTAAATTTTTTTTAAATTTCTGGTTAGAAGTTCGGTTTGAAAAGTTAAAAGTATTTTATTGCACTTTGTAAAATAATCTATGCCACTGCACTCAACTAGAGAATAAAATTAAGTTTTAGCAGTAAATTTACTTTTTTAGCAGTAAATTTACTATTTTTTAAAAAGTAACATTACATTAACCAAAAGGTATTAAATACATGACTTTTTTAAATACCTCATTGAATCTTGTGTATTACCAGCAGCAATATTAGACACTGTCCAACAGACTTTCTGAAATGAATAAAAATAAATATATAATAACACAAGGCAAGCTGTTAAATTATAATCAGAAAAATTTCTCCTCACATGAATTTTCAAATCAGATTGAGTGAAAATTACTCATAATGGAATATGCACTGAGCATATAATTTAATACCAAAAATTGCCTGGTGATTAAAAGTTGAGAAGTAATCAGACTTTCAATGTGCTGAATATGTTTAGCACAATATTTAAATAAGACTTTAATATACATGAACTAGATTACTACCTCACAAAACTTCCAAGAAACAATTTCAACTTTCCATAAAACTCCAACTGATGTTTAGAATCAGTTGAGTTATTTTTCAGGCACAACTTTATCAACATATTTAATTATGAAACTTTGAGAAAGTAAAGACAATTTACAATGCATTTCCCCCCATTTTTTTAAACAGCTAAACAAGATGCTCAGTGGAATTTTAAAAAATTTAGTACAATCAAATATTTGACAAGGCAATAAAAGAAATTCTAAGCATAATGCAACAATTTAAAGAACAACATAAAACAGATGCTGTCTATGATTTTTTTCATTAACCCAAAGCTCATGCTTAACTTGAAGAGTTCAGAATCAATGGGGAGAAAAAAAAGTACTAATCAGAATTTTTGAAAAAATTCCAGTTGACATACCATATACGAGATGAGGTACTAGTTCCCAGACATACACTTAACTAAAGTTTAGATTTAATGAGTTTCTAACTCTTAATTTTAGGATAGTAAAACATAGTTATGTCTTAACTGGCTAATGTGTGCATGTGCACGTAAGAAAGCACATAATAGATATATTTAGGATAAAATATTAAAGATATTTTTTTTACTGCCTTCATCTCTAATAACACAGATAAAAGTGATTTCAAACACGATACAAATTATAAAATTAAGGGGCTAGGGTTTGAAGTCTAAGCTTCGATTCATTTTCGAAAACCTGTGTCAACGAGATGTTGTATTGTGACCCAGACAATTGGCGAAACTTTCCAAACCTATTTTCAATAATGTCGGTTTGAATTTTTCCTGTTAAGAAATATGCCATCCCCAATTCATTGCAACAATATGTTCACATTTCAAGTACAGCATGTGTAGTGTGAGAAAGTGTGGTATATGTTTTAGTTAAAAAGCCAGAAGTATATTTAAGAGAATTCCAAGTATCAAGCCAAACTAAGAATTTTTGTAGGTACATAACCTTTTCATTGGATGAATTAGATGACAAAGACTCACAATACACATCTCGTTTATGACCCCCTTTTAACTTACTTTACACATTCATTATCTTCCACCATTTAATAATGATTGCAATATATTCAGATGTTTCTAAACAAAAAGGTTCATCAGTATGTGTAGAAAGCACTTTCAACCCTTCAACAAAATAGTCATTGAAAATTTTAAGGCATAGTTTTACATTTTGTCTCTCCATAGAAGATGGAGTTTTTAAAAGTTAATCCAAACACATATTATGTTTAAATATGTGTTTGGATATAATTATCCAAACACATTATGATAACACTATCTGTCCATCCTCTAAAGAATGGATACTTTTAATGGTTCTAAAAGAGGCAGTTTTAGTTAAGTTATGATCATTAAAATCAATAAAATGCATACACTGACCATAATTCTTCTGATTCAGCCAATTATTTCTGACACACTTCAGAATGTGTACAGGATCAAAAATATAAAATAATGGTCTATTAGGATTTGAAGGATGATTATATAATATACTTAAACAAGGGGGGTAGCAAAATAGGATATTGTTTAATAATAAAGTCAGTTGTTCAGTCAAGAAGTCAATTATTGTATTTTGATGATGAGAAATTTTATGTCTTAGAACATCAAGCAATTCAATTACCACATTTAATACATTTTCACCATCACTCATTACTGTTTTCATTTAATCCAAATTCTTTATATAAGTATTAAGACTTAAAATGGAATAAACATGTTTAACAGAGAGAAAAATTTATGGCATGCATAAAATTAAATTTTACCAAAATTTAAAATTACTTAGCCCATTAATTAATGATCTAATACATCCAAAAGCAATTTCCTTTTTACTACTTCTGTAATGAATTATCAACGAACCTCTAACAACTTATCAGGAAATTCTAAAAATATTTTTAAAATTTTAATGTTAACCATTAAGAATAAATAAAGCTTGGCACTTCACATTTTCATAATATAAATATCATTTTTCTGTTATTATAAAAGACTCTGTAAACCAGGCGTTTTGCTTTTTGGAACTGTATCTTGTATCCGTGAATTCATTGATTATACAGGAGTTCTATTCCATTATTAAGAAAGGGTTATTTCATTCACTTATCAAACACACATTTTGATATAATAAACCACAACTCACAATGAATGTCTTATCTACAGTTTTATAAACAAACTTTGTCCATGAACAGATTTTATATTTTCTAAATAAACCTTGGCATTTTATACTTTTATAATATAAATCTCTTTTTTTGGCAAGAGTTAAAGACTTTCAAGTTTTTTCACAAGAGTTAACATGACCAGGGAGTCATGTTAACTGAAATCCCTGGATTGCACTTTCTCACTCATCTAAAACCTTAACAACAAGCTTCACAGTTAAAAAAGAATAAATAAAGAAAATCAATATTCTATCCACAAATTATTGAGACCAAAGTTTATGAGAAAGTTCAGATTAGCGTCTAAGTTAAAAAAACTAATTTGAAATTTTTAGTTGTTTAATAAATATTTTTATAGTTTTTTCATAGAAAAATTTAATTAGTTAAAAATAAATCTAAAAAAATATTAAAAACAGTGATTTTGGCCACAAGTCCACTGCTGAAAATAAAAGTATAGCTCGAGAATAAAAAAAGGTAGGCTCAGTGACGTTAAACAAAAACCTTACATGAGTTATGAGATCCAAGTGGTATTTGTCTTTCAAGCCCGAAGTTAGATTCCAGTTTCAAAATTCTGTAAAGAAACCAATATTTTCTTATAATGCCATAATAAAAATTTAATGTTTTATCAAACCAAGAAGTATTGAAAAGTAGAGTTCTTTATAAACTTGCTTATCACTAATATAAAAAGGGGAAAAGAAACTAATTTTACCCTTTATATATATATATTAAGCCAATAAGTTCACATTTATTTTGCACAGCATGACAACAAAATAATTTCCAAAAGACCTTTAGAGATGAACAGCTTATAGATAGTTATTGAGAACATTCTCAGATTTATAAAAACTCTTATCGTACAATATCTATTACAATAAAGCAATTTTTTGTATGTACACATTCTGATAATCTACAAATCTATATACTTATAAATATATAATTTAAAAACATGGAATGCAAATTAATAAGTTAAGAAACAATTTATGTATCTAAATAGTCTATTTTGGAATAATTTTCACTGCCATCATCTCTAATAACACTGATAAAAGTGATTTCAAACACGATACAAATTAGAAAATTAAATGCACGTGGCATCTATATTGACACAAATTTAAAACTCTAAACTTCTCATTACTCCAGAGGTTCTTTGAATGAATTCAGGAATACAATGGAGTTCACATACATACAAAAATTAATAATTCTTGAAAATATATATACACTCAATTGCAAGAATATATACACTCAGTTGCAAAAAGTATGCACCATTATGTTATTCCTAAAGAGTGAAATTGTTTTATTTTATATCTTCAGAGAGAGTAGAAATATAATCTAAATATCAAAGCCAGTTCAAAATATTGATTAATAGCAATTGAAATTCAAAATGTTCCTTAAATAAGCTTTTTATTTAATGAGATATTCAAAATAAAAAAATGCTCCAATATTTGCTATTGTTTCAATATTTACTTGACATGTGGATACTGATTAAACAATATTTTGATCTGGTTTTGAAATTTTGAATATATCTTTGCTCTCGATAGACATAAAGAAATTTCACCCAGTAGGAATAACATATACATATATAGCAATTGAGTGTACACATAGAACATTATAAATAGAATTTTAAAAAAATTATATTTTAAGGCTTATTAAGATTATACATGAAAAATACCTATTAGTGTTTAGCATTTAAATTAAAATATATAATTATACTAAATACATTCTTTTAAATTATGAACACAAAAATTTTAAGAATATTTGTTCTTTATTTCTTTATAATGTATAAAATGCAGTGTATTTTATAAAGTTTACTCAAAACACAATTTGATAAGGAATTCAATAGATCCTTTTGTATGATTTACAAGTTCATTTTTAGAATCTTTTATAATGTGGAACGTTTTTGAATCCATCTTTTAACATTTAGACATGGATAATTTGTTGCCTATTGATACCTGGCAATAAGAACATTGTAAAATATATTTAATAGGAAAATGGACAATTTTTCCACCATTGAATACTATGCATGAATTTACTATGGAGGAATCATGTGTAACTGATTTATCAATCCAGTAGTAAAAAAATGTTTAATTTGGATTAACATATTAAAAAAAATTTCATTATAATTTTCTTTCAAATTTCTTTAAAGAAATAAAATGGAAAATATTATACTGGAAATGAAAATACATTTTTATTTTTCAACTATGTAGATTTGGAATTGATATTTGTGTCATGTATTTTATACTTTCTAAAGGATATAAAAATCTAAATAGTGCGTACAAATTACAATTCTAAATATTAATTTAATTAGCAAATACTTAAGACTTTCACAAGAGTCCATTTACTTCCTTTGTCCATCTAAAATATTAACTGAAACACGAATCTTAAATTATTCCGAAACAAAATGTTTTTATTTATACATACGAAAGTGCTCGTAAGTGCCATAAGTATTGCTAATTCAATACACTCAGTTCAGTAGAGTTTGATCTGAAATATGGTCAATTCATATATAACTTGGATTAAAACACTATCTTATAACAGAAATAGAATAATGTTCACTATGTAAGGGTGTTAAATAAAATCTAAAGGCAATAATTTAAGACTAACGAATGAAACTTACTTGTGGATTAATTTCAACGAACTTGTAATCAATCTTTAATGGCGCCTTTTCAATCACGTGCAACTGAATGTCCAATCAGATGACACTAGTGCATTGTAGTATGACGAGGCGAAAAAAAAGATGGTTTGAAATTTCATTATGCTATAGCTTTCAAAAGCTGCCTTTTGGTATTGAATATAAAATTTTATTGCTCTACTGAAATATTTTTCAGGTGCTTCAAAATAGATATTTTTGTGAAAAGAGATAAAATTCTTTTTTTCTGTTTATTTTATGGTATATTAAATTAATAATATATATTTTTTGTAAATAAAATATTCAAAATATTTTTACAAGAAACTTAGGTATTTCTAAGTATTTCTAATTTTTAGATGTCATTACAGAACAACTGATTTTGTAGAATTTCGCAATTTTCATCATCTTAATTTTACAGTAGTATATTCTTATAATACACATTGGAATGAAAAAAACAATTTTTAATTAACGGACCTTAGTTAAAATAAACAAATCACATTTATTTAGAAAAATATTAATGTAATGTCTTTAAAGGCAAAGTGTTATTTTGAAATAAACATTCATATTTTTCAAAAGTCCATAGTAATCATACATGGTTTGCTTTACTTATTTCACTGACACATTGAATTGCTTTCTGTTTGTCATCAGAAATATGCCTCTTCATAGGAAGTCCTGTTACTTTAACATCATTCCATTCAATCATATCAATATAATCCTTGGCATCAAAGTTTATACGTTGAAATAAAAACTTTTTGATGCCACCTTCATTTTCAGCCCTTGCTTTTAGATTCCGGGGTAATCCAAGCTCTCTCTTACATGACTGCGATCATCTGATATCATACAAAGGACGAGATTTTCAGAAGCAGATTTCTGGCACTGGAAAATGTATATAAGATAGCATAATAGCATTTTTCAATGACAACAACCAGAATTTAAACATTACTGTAATTGGAATGGGTGGAACTGCCGTGAACACTGGATTGAATAATGATGTGGTTCGTTTATTTGAAAAGGAATTAAGAAGGCCACTGCAGTGGTTGATTTGTCTATTTCATGGAAATGAACTGCGCCTACGTCCTAATTTGGAGGAGAAATAGGTAAACAACTAGAAAACTGCTATGAACTTCCAGTAATTGAATTATCACCTATTGAAAATGGCATTCCATTACTAGAAATTAAGGATGATTTAAGTGTGGACCCAAAATATTTGTTAGAAATGTCTAATGCAATCTCTGTTGGAAGGTGCTCTTCTGATTTGTCTATGAGAAAACCAGGAAAACTTTGTTATTCATGATAGCTTACATTAGCAAACCAAATACTTCACTTGTATGTGGGAACAGAATGTACTGCAAAAAAAATCTCCGAATACTGACTGAGTACATTTTGTAAGTATATGCATCTGTTTCGTTTCACATAAAGCGGAAACTATCTTATATCCATGGATCGAAGCACTTGTGGAAACTTGTAAGCTATTCACGTTACCTCCATCAGACTCTTAAAAATGTAATTGACCCAGTCATTCAAAGAAATTCGTACTTCGCTGCTTCTGAAAATCTCCTCTTATGTATGATATCAGTTGATCGCAGCCACGTAAGACAGCTTGGATTACGCCGGATTCTAAAAGCAAGGACTGAAAAATGAAGGGGGCATTGGAAAGTTTTAAGTTCAACGTATAAACTTTGATGCCAAGGATTATATTGATATGATTGTACGTAAAGATGTTAAAGTAACAGAACGAGGCATATTTCTGATTATAAACTAGGAAGCAAAATAATCTGATCAGGAGAGTCAACGTACTGACTTCAGCAATTTTCCATGTCACACACAAGCAGTAGAAAGGATTGTTAAATTCGTTACCGAGTCACCCTTACCCGTCCGTGGCACTTCTGCAAGAGTTGCATTGATAAAAACGAAAATACATTCTCAAAAGATAATGCCAAAATTTAATAATAAAAAACAAAACAAAACACAATTCAATGTGTCAGTGAAATAAGTAATGGAAACCATGTGTGATTACTATGGACTTTTGAAAAACATGAATTTCTTTTTTTTCAAAATAACGTTTAACATCCCCAATCTCAAAGAACTTTTTAATCTTATGCACAGTAAGTGTGCGTTTAAATTTTCTTCTACACCCACTTTTGATTATATTCCTAAATCTGAAAAAGTTAAACCTCTGAATCAGGCTGATGAGCTTAAAGCAGGGTGTTTAACCTTTTGCAGCATCTGGGCCACATGGTAAATTTTTTCAAGGCAGGCGGGCCGCATAAAAAAGTCAACTACATTCAAAAGTTTAGTTTTATTATGAAAATGAAAAATACATTGTATATGTAATGTATAAAATATTATAATCTTGGTATGCAATGTGATGTGGTAATTTTGAACGAAATCGAACATAATGTGATTTTTTAAATTTGGGTTGGTCTAAAGCGAATTGCTCTCGAACTTAACTAGCATTAATGATCGAATCAATCTCTCAAACCAATTTTCTATCCTAGGAAACTGTCGTAATCCGGAGGAAAGAAATTCCCGCTGCTAATGATGAATTTCCTGTTAGGCGGGAAACCAAACCTGAGCCATGTTTTTTTTTTTAATGGCGGAAGGGTACAAAGATACCCTCAACAAAATGTACAACCTAGTCAAAATTCAATATCCCAAATCAATTTCATGAAACTTTCTCAAAATCTTATCTGAAAACATTACTGCAATTGGATTAATATCGGACCTTTCAAAATTACTTAATTTACTTACGCATTGAATTTTTTTGGAAAAAAAAATCCCAAAACCGAACGGCCACTTAAAAATTAAAAATTTATGTTCCGATCTTAATATTTCAAATCTTACCCAGTCCATTAATTGTTCACAGGTTAATTCTGATAGTGTTATTCTGATAGTGTGGTTTCTGATAGTGTTTAACATTTTTCCTTTATTTTTCTGTTCCATGCGAGGCAGTTTCCTCTTATTGAAGTTCCACACTTGATACCCTATCAGGGAATGCTGGTGTGGGGCGTTCGTTTTTGCTTCCCATGCTTCAGTCCTCGGTTCGATCCTGCAAAGTGCAGTTCTGTTATCTGTACTCACGGATGTTCAAACCTGCCAATTTAATTTATTAAATATAACTTACTTATTATTTTAAACTTAATTGCCTTATTTTTTATTTCTAACATTTATTTAAACTAATTTTTTTGCCTTTTTTTTTCTTATTGTAAATATTATTTCTCGTATCCTGATTCAATTACAAAAAAAAACAATGTAATATATATTCTTCAATGTACGTACTGAGGATAAAGGGTCTTATTTTTTGATATTTTTTGGTGTCTCATGACATCTACTGTCTATGTCTCTGACATTACATTACATTAATATTTTTCTAAATATGTGTGATTTGTTTATTTTAACTAAGGTCTGTAAATTTAAAATTCTTTTTCTTTCATTCAAATTTGTATTATAAGAATATGTTACTGTAAAATTAATACGATGAAATTCGAGAAAAAATTCTACAAAATCAGTTGTTTTATAATGGCATCTAACAATTAGAAATACTTAGAATATGTAAATTTCCTGAAAAATATATTTTGAATATTTTATCTACAAAAATATATATTATTATTTTAATATACTATAGAAGAAATTTAAAAAAATACAAATTTTATCACTATTTCCTCTCTTATAAATAAAGAGTGGTGAAACAAGGACCCATTTTTAAGTAGATATTTAATTTCTCCAGTAATATATAAAATTGAAACTAATTTTCATCTGTTTTTATAAGCTTCTAGGGAGTTAAAAACATACACACAGAATACAATCTTTACATACAAGGAAAATTATGTGAATTTTCACATAATACAATTATACAATTTCACATAATACTTTTCACATAATACAATCTTTACATACAAGGAAAATTATGGGAATTTTCCGCGTAAAAGAAGTTTCACAACAATGAAATAAATATTTTTGAAAAGTCTGTTAAATTTAATCTTCGCCTTCCCTTTCAAATCCATAATTCTGATGCAGATATCTGTTACTTGTGGTTACGAATCGGAGGTACAGTTCCGGGACGATGCAGGGTAAACGATTTCGGTGCGATTCATATCAACCCATAACAGGCCCTGAAACACGTAAACGGAAAGCGTTTCCCCTTCGGAGGTTCGTAAACAACCCGCCAGTGGCCCGACAAAATTCTCCCGTACTTGTCGTTCAACCGGTGCCTCCAGCACTGGCCCGATAAGCTGCCGTCAGTCCTGTGTTTGTTGGGTATATATATATATATATATGTGTGTGTGTGTAATATAATCATTCCATCTCGTTCTTAAAATGCAACCTGAAAAGGAAAACTAGCTCAAATTTACATGGCTGGAGCTAGACTCAGCCTGAAAGGAATTCAAATTTTGAAGCAGTCGTGTCGAATAGTTTTATTTGAGCGATAGTAACATCTGTCCATCTCAGACGAAGCTCGGAGCGAAGTGCAATATCACCTTTCAACCTTACGCACTAGAAGCGAGGTACATGTGGCTGTTGTTTTGAAATGTCAGCGGAATTTGGGGCTGGCGATGCGAACCCACGCTTTTATCGAGACTTATACACATGTAGAAATGCAACGTTTGCTGTTTTATGGGAAGTTCTGTTGCTATGGGTTTTTAAAGCGCTAAAGTAATGTTACTGGGGATTGGATTTAGAAAAGGGAATTTAAATGATAGAATGGAGGGCCTTATATTTAATTTATTACATATATATATATATATATATATCCAATAAATTTATACTCTATCGAAATTACAGTTATAATTACACATTACTCTCAAAAAAATCATGAACCTTTTTTTAGTATTCATTTACTTTATCATGTACAATATACCATGAACATCCATCTTCTTTACAGAGCCCGAATTTTGTTTATTTTCGTTCTGCAGTGCATCTAGAAAGATAGTCCACAAAATTTTTATATATGAGTTTCTAAATTTGTTCCATTCTCAATTATTCAGTTTTCACGATTCTATAGCCATGTCCTTGACCATGTCTATATAGTTAAAGAAATTTAAACGACTGCTACACGCACAGGAAATGAAGTCAGAAAGTTTTTCTATATATACTTTGCTTAATCGCCACTAGCTTGTTATATGAAAGAAACGCAAAATTTATGTAATTTGTCAAGTATTTTTTAACTATTCACTATTCCATTTTAACTAGCATAATAATTTACTTTTACTACTGACATTCACTACTTTATAAAATTCATTTTTAAAAGAAAAAGTAATATATATCTATATATACGTATAAAACAGTTCCGTAGCTGACTAACTGACTGACATATAACGCACTGACCAAACCGCTGGATCTAAAGGGCTGAAATTTTGCAAGTCAATTCCTCTTATAGTATAGGGGTGCACTAAGAGAGATTTTTGAAAAATTCTTCTTAAATTTTTTTAATTAAATTTTTAATCTGTTTTTGTAACATTCTTTAAGTTTGCATTTAAAATAATAATCCGAGGGTTATAAAATTTATATCATGACAAAGATCATAAAAATTCCTTTAAAATTAAATGTTTATCGAATCTTTACTCCCATTTTCTGATATTTGGTGAATTTTTAAATATTAATTTTTAGAATTTAATTTATGAAATGTCGGTCACGTGGTTTCTTATTTCTCTGTGATACTTTAAACTAATTTTGCATAACAAAGAAATAGACAAAAAAAAATTCTTGCTAATGCGGCAGACAATTGTACATTATCCAAAAGAATATTAAAATACAGTAAAAGAAATGTTCCTCACACTGTTTTAGTATGTTCTATTACATTTAATTTGAATATTTTCTTCTTCATTATTTTGTCTATAAGAATAGCCGTTATTATTTTTTTATAAACATATTTTTCGTTTTATTACATCAGTTGCATACATTGATCGTTGTATTATATATATATATATATATATATATATATATATATATATATATATATATATATATATATATATATATATATATACAGAGGCTGTTCACACATTTTTTAAACGATGTATATTGTATTTACAAAACTAAATTACATAAAATTCTTGAGTTTTAAATGTTCTATTTGACATCCCTTATTCTGAGCTATCTTTCGGCACCACAATTTCCAGGATAATAATGCCTTTTGAAGTGTCAGGAGAGGTATTCTATCCCATTCCTCCTGAACAGCTTTCCAGAGTCCTGTAAGGGTTTTGGGACGACGTTTGGATAATGCAGATTTTAAAAGTCCGAAAGCACAAAAATCCATAAGTGATACATCGGGAGATTTAGTAGGGATATCAGTGAAGGGTATGGCCTTGATACCAGTTTTTTGTTCCATTTCTTTTAGGAAATTTACAGTGGATTTTGATGTGTGACTGCTAGCTTTGTCCTGATGGAGTCTCACAGATTGATGGCACTGTGGGTAAAGCGATGGTATTTCATTCAGAAAAATTGGCGATAAAATATGTTCCTGATAGTATTTGGAGTTAATCTTGACATTTTTTTCCACTCTCTTTATTTTTAACTTGCCATTATAAGAAAAACCAGCAACAATCATGAATCCCTTAGAAAAACTTTCTTTCGATTCTTTGAACCATGTACTTAAATTTTTTTCTCCCCTTTTATGATAATAAATGTCTCTTTTTTTGTTGCAATCATTTAAATACACTCATGATTCATCTATTGTGACAATTGTTTTCCATTTTTCTTTGGATAAGTGTTTCTCATATAGAATTCTGCAGCGTGTCCTGCGTTCAGCGATATGATTTGGAAGAACACGATGCACATTGCGTTTTTTCGCTTTCTTAAGATTTAAATCAACGTTTATCATTTTGTTTACAGTGGACACCGAGCATATTTTAATGATTTTGCAACTGTCCTTTGACTAGGGGGATTTTCTTTTAACATTAAACAACGTACCTTTGCAGTAGTCGAAGATGTCCGTTTTATCCTTGGATACTTGTTTGGACTTTTTGTCCCACTTGAGGCTCCAATTTGACGTTTTTTTCCTTTCTTGTTGACGATATTACCTATCGACGCTTTAGATATCACAAAACCATGACTCTCACATCGTTTTTGGATAACGCAGTATGCATATTTCTCTTCGGAAAGAGCATAAATGTAGCCTTCGAACCACAGCTTTGTTAAAAACGCCATTTTGAATATAAACAAAACTTTCAAGCCGTAGACGATAATTTTGACTTTTGTGGCAACGACGAAGGTGTAGATATGGGAGTTTATTTTAAAACTTAATATATTCTAATTAATTACTAATTAAAGTTAGAATTACTCTTTACACTTTAAAATCAATTTACTTCAAGAGTTGCCATTTGGCCGTTAGTGGTTAGTACATTTTAAGTTAGATGGTAAAGTTGCGTTGTGTTTAGCAATAACCCATAAACATATAATAATTATAATTTACCCTAGGTTCATTACTGTCTGCATCACTGTGGTGATTAATGAGCCAAAAGAAAAATGAAATTAAATCTAATAAATTTACTTAACCTTGGAGAACACCTAGAAATAAAATTATCTCACCTAAAAGAAAAAGCTTCATATCTGCTGAAATAAAAATAAAACCTAAAGCTAAAAATCAGAAAATTTACTAAAAAGGCAAGGACCGACATGACACCACTTTACAAACTAACATAACAAATTTATTCCTTCCGATTTCATTCACAATATTACACAAATACCTTAACAAAAAAATGTTATAACACTTGAGGATTCCATATCTCCTCCCGATAAACTTATAAATATCACAAAAATCTTGCTTGCTTACAGTACAATTTATTATTAGTTTAACAGTTATTATCATAGTGGCTGGTGAGAAAAAAAACCTTCTAAAGGAAAAAGTGATGGGAAAAAACAAAAGAAAAAACTATAGAAAAATTCAGTAAACAAAAAAAGAAAATTAAAATCATATTACCCAATTAAAATGCTGCAGCACAAAAAAAAACTATTATTTAAAGAAGTCATGAGGGGAGCCTTAACGCCATTTTCTAAAGTGTGCACGACGCCAAGACATGAGCGTCGTCGGACCTTTCCGTACAGCCATCATCTTTTTATCAAGGCACTGGGGTCAGCTCCCAGCCTCTTCGCACGCCTCTCCCCCTCTGTGTCCACTTGCACCCTCCGCCCCCGAGTTGACGCTCCTTTTTTCACTTTGTATTCCGCGGAAAGTATGAAGGTCCAATCCGCTCCGTCAATCCCGGACGAGGAAAACGCTGAAATTCGGAATTAGCCGAAGGAATCTCCTCTCCGACTCATTGTTGATTTTTTCATTTTCTTATTTCACATAATTGTTGGTGACTTATTTCCTCCTTGAAAACTTACAGGGCCTCTACGAATCACTGTATTCAACCGCGTAGGGAGCGCATTCGTATCTGCTTGGCTCATCAACATTCCAAACGTCCCGAAGGGGAGGGTGTCCGTGACCAGTCGCTATCGGATGTCTCAGTTTACGATCAACTGACAAAAAGGGGTTCTCAAAAGGAAGGATTTAACTTTAAAAGAAAAGGCCACACTATAATTTTGCATTCATTCATTAAATTAAAAAAAAAACCAAAAACTCACCAGCGTACCAGCCACCTCACAATTATTTCAAAATAAGGCTTATTAATTTATCAATATTAACAATAAGGTTAACCCGTGATGATCTATTTCAAACTTAATTCTTCTCAATGTCAAAACATTCAGAGAAACTTGCGCACACTTCTCCAAATGCGATGACATTAATCAAATCAATTAATATTTGATCACCACGAGTTTAAACCCTCAGACCTATTTAGCAGAGGCTTAATAAGTTTATTAAAACAAAGCACAATCGTTACTAAAATTAACTTACTTACTCACTTACTTTACTAATTTATTTATCTGAATACCCGATATTAATATAAACGTTAATTATCATCACAACACTTTTAAAAACATAGTACAATTGCAATTATTTCTATTGCAGGAAACGATTTTTTATTACCTCTTACCAAAATCGTCTAAAAAATGTGCGAACAGCCTCTGTATATATATATATATATATATATATATATATATATATATATATATATATATATTTGGCATTAATTGCATACATTGACCGTTGTATTTAATTTGAATGAACTCCGTAGGTAACTACGGGTTTTCAGTTACTACATCTATAAATAATCAGGTGGGTCACATGATGTAATGGATTTTTCAACTCATGGGAATATATATTTTCTGTGATCAGCGAAATATATTTCTTAGCATTCTCAACTCCAAATACATGGGCCGCTTCAGTTATTGAATTAATCGGATTATTTAATAGCCCAAGAACGATGCTCGACTAATATAAAAAAATTTCCTTTGGTCTCCACATCCTGGAATAACTATAAGATTTAATTTGAATATTTTCTTCTTCATTATTTTGTCTATAAATAGCCGTTACGATTTTTTTATAAATGTATTTTTCCGTTTTTTTGCATCAATTGCATACATTGATCGTTGTATTTATATATATATATATATGTGTGTGTGTGTGTGTGTGTGTAAGTAACATACCGGCCCCGTGGGAATGATGATCGGAGCCCGCGTGTCGCACTGCGGATAAACGTTGTCGTAGCCAAAACACAACTCTCTTTTCACGTCTGCAAATACAAACTTTATTCACATTCTGTTCGAAGGGTTACACCGTGTTTACTAGGCAACAGAAATTCGAACAGTGTGTACGGGTAGCTGACCACAAGCCCTTATATAACTTCTCGCCATGTGACTATGCAATGAATAATGATTCCTGGCCTGGATCTCCGGTCTTGCAAAAACGTATATAACTAAGGGGATTTTAAGGGAAGATATGTCAATTTCCTACGTTAGTCTTTAGGTTATTTACCAATTCCTTTGTTCTTTGAATCGAAAACGAGATTAACTCTACGCCCAAGGAAATTTAAAAAGAATTTAGAAATTTGAAAGGATTTTTGGGATTTTGTATGTTATATATATACAGTCGAACCTCCATATATCGAAGTAGCAAAATGCCGGAAAAAAATTCGATATGTAGAAATTTCGATATATAGAATTTATCTTAGTTTTATCATAATTCTCCTAAAACATTAAAATTTAAAGCTAATTTTCGTATACGAAACTCCATTTCCAATTTATATGCGAATAACATTAAATGTAAGTTAATAACTAGAAAATGAATTAATGTGAAAGAATTATTGAGTACTATATACCTTAAAAAATAATAATAATCCAGACAGCGGTTACAGTGATCACAGTTACATAGTTTAAAACAAAAACTACTAATATCTTGCTGAACAGCCAGTTTTGCGGAAAGTTCATCAAAGAAATGCTCGCATTTATTCAGACCATTAAACACTTCAACAGGGGTCCACGAAGTATTGTTTCAAACCCCAAAAATTGGGAGATTTTATTCTAAAGTGGAATAAAATCTCCCAATATTTCGTGAAAAAAATTTCTATATATAGAGATTTTTTCGATATATAGAAACAATTTTTCTATGTAATGAACATGGGGATTTGCTAAGAGTTCGATATATAGAAAATTTCGATATAGGGAAGTTCGATATACAGAGGTTCGACTGTATATATATATATATACAGTCGGACCTCTATTTAACGAACCTCTAATTTCTCTATTTTGCGAACTTTTCCTTGGAACCAAGAACATTTTGCGAATTTCTTTGTAAAATAACTTCCAAATAGCGAAGTGCATTCTCTATTTAACGAACTTTTTCTTGTGATCCAAAATTTTTTCTTCATATTTCTCAAAATATTTCTGAACATTTCAAACTTATTCTTTCTTTTAACACATTCAACACATTAACTTTCTTTCAACACATTCCGACGCGGGTTGCAGTTTGAAGGGGTTTTTGGTGCATTGCAAAGATGAGAGATGTATTATGAGAGAAAACACTTTTCAAACAAAAAATTAACAGACTTTATCAGTAATTAAATTTAACGACGCGTGTGGTAATGTATGCTTAAAAATGCTTGTTATAATAAATGCGATAATGTCATTAAAATTTATTAATTTTAATATAAAATTACTTTATTGATCAATTACGTTTATGAATAATATTTGATGTTTATGAATTTAAAATCTGTTTTGTGTAGTTTAAAGTATTTTAAAAGGTGAATCCCTATTTAACGAATTTTCCATATAGCGAACTTTTTTCTGGATTTAGCAACTTCGTAAAATAGATGTCCGACTGTATATATATATATATATATATACTAGCATTATTGCCCGGCGTTGCCCGGGTAGATATATAGATATAAAATATTTCATGCATTCCATCAAAATAATACTGGGCTGCACTCCCGCTGTTCATGTTCATCTGGCCAGACAGAATGCGCTTAGCACGTTTCTACTGAAATGATATACAAACAATAAGAAAGAAAGAATCTTTGAGCCTGCGGACCTTCGTCTGATTTTAAGGTCATTCCCAACACTCTTTCTCCCGTGCATTGAAATTTGACCCCCCCCCATCCGTCATCCTCAAACCACCCCTCTTAACGCAGCTGGTCGAGGGGAATCCACAGGGGGTAGACGCACCTCTATCGGGCACAAAAAACATTAAAAAATTAATTTTAAAAAAAATAATTGAGCCCCAAATTTCGTTTTTCCTGATTTAAGTTTCTCGGGCCCAAAACATTAACTGTGCCGAATTTGGTCCCGGTGGGTGAAACAGTCTATGATTCTATAGCGGACAAACAAACAGACAAGCTCTTTTATATATATAGATATATATATGTGTGTGTGTGTGTGTGTGTGTGTGTGTGTGTGTGTGTATTAAACCAATATATCGAGGGAGTTTCACCTTGGCGAACAAGCCACGAAATGGAATTTGCCCTTTCTCTCCACCTTAGCACAAAATTGGAAATCCATTCCGAATAACTTGAAGACCGCTAGTAGAATATCTGCTATTGTTAGAATAGGAAATATGATATCTCGGTTTCGGTGTTTATAGGTAGGTTTTGTTGGAAGAAAGAATCTGTGAAAAATGTATCCGAAATATGACCTGCCCAGAATAGCGTGGAGAAATGAAAATTTTCATCAGCTTTGATTCTTGTGTGGGGGGGAACTGAACACGCAATTTCATACCAAGGTAAACTGTAACTGTGGAAACCCTTTTTTGTAAATCGAGAAAACGCTATATTTTAAGGAACATTCCTATTTTGATATTTGTACATCCAAGTAAATATGCATCGTTTACCTTGAATTCGTTATTTGGCAAAAAACTTTTGGATTCATTCGTACAATAAAGGATTTGACTCATTTACCATGTTTTTTATTAACTTGCTTTCTTGTTTGTTTGTGTGTTTGTCCCTTACAAATCTTTCAATCGATTTTTAACTAACTTCCCGTCTAGTTAGACATTTGAAACTTTTAGAATAGCCCAGAACACGATGAGAGTTCATTATTTTAATACTTTTAGCCATCTTTAATTAGAATTAAATTAATTTTCCGTTTTTTCAGTTAATTTTGTTTTGTAGACTTGTGCAGCCATCTATCGGCCGGGACGGGAATGAAAAGTTAAACGCAAGTTAACTTCCAATTTTTCATTTTCTTTCAAGTTGATGGGATAATTCATCAAATATTTTTTTAAAGTATTCATTAATACATAGAATTGTCAAGTTTATATGATTCAACGGAAAATTTAAAAGCATGGTATATAAAAAGTTCTTTTTATTTTATAATTATTTATATCTTTGATTTGTCATTGATAGTTGATTCAAGATCCTTTTATATAAAACAGTGTTTTGTATAAAACATTGGAGATCCACTTTCTTTAAGGGGTCGGTGGACCTTTCGAAGCGATTTTCGAAATTTTTACTTCAGAGATATGAAATGTTGCATATATATTCATGAAAGTATAACAGTAATGATCCCCTTTATAAAATTTTATAAATACTTTTTTAAAAAAATTTTATAATTAAAAAATTGAAACTAAATTACCTTTTTTTAAAAAATGCTCCTTGCGACTCAATTTTAAACTTTCCCCCTTAATTTTGCATTTATATTGCTTATAAATTATACATTTTGGACAAATTTATGTATTTTTTTGTACTTTCGTTGAATAGTTAATTTTTAGGAAATATTTTTATGCTTGTACTCTGAATTTTCGTGAAATTTTTGTACTTTTCTACACTTAAATTAAACTTTGATAACCTGAATCTCCTCGAATCCTATAATGGCTACATAACTTTATTTTCATGTATTACAGGAGTCTTATTATAAACTTCATAAAATTTCGTCAAAAATTATGAAGCGAGGAGCATTTTTAAGACTTGCAAATCTGGAAATTTCTCATTCTGAGAAAATGCCATTTAAAAGATATTTTTTCACCTACCTTTAATACTGCCGAAATGCTGAGTACTTCTTACCTGATTGCACCGTACAGGTGAGTCAATATTACCCACTGATACCACCTCAATTTTGACCGAACACTCCAGGGGAAACATCTGTAGGGTCCGTACCTTCCTCCACCCACTGACCTCGAAGAAGGACTCCCAGGTCTACGGATTTAAAGTGCCCATATCCGACCTAAACACGAAGGTATTTAATGTTTTTCGGCGGGATTCGAATTGAACACCCCCAATCTGAAGCCCAACGCACTAGCACTACCACTAAGCTATCTCGGGCCCGCTATTCCAATATTGTATGAACAACTTAAACCATGAAATTTATTTGTAATTCAGATTTCTGCAATTGGTGTAGCAAAAGAGTATTCAATAATAGAGGTATTAAAGTAAATTTTTAAATTAATTTTATTCCTATTATTACTAGGGCCCGAGGTAGCCTAGAGGTAGCACGTCGGCTTTCTGTGTGAAGGAGGCTCGGATCGAATCCCGATAAGCGCCATTAAATACCTCCATGTCTAGGTCGGATATGAGCCCCGTTAAATCCGTAGACCGGAAAGACCCTCTATAAGGTCAGAGAGGGTGGGAGAAGGTACGATCCCTCCCCCCCAGATATCACCTCTGGGAGTGCTCAGTCGAAATTGAAGTGGCACTTAGCTAGGTGGCACCTAGCTAAGACGGACTCCGACCCTTGAGGAGCCCGCAAAGCCTATATGGACCTGGTCTGAAACTTCCGGCCAGGGGGGGGGATATTATAAACAATAACAACATTATTATTACTTCTATTACTATTGTTATATTTATTAATAAAAATTCAAGTCCTAGTCTTGAAATTTTTAATTTTATGTAAAGCGAGTAACGTGCGAAGCGCTTAACTGTACACGTACCACACATATAAATTCTTTACGCTATGCTCTGAATATTTATAATGTGTAAGAGCCAGATTTCATTTTAAATTGAAAGTTTTCTATATCCGATTTTTTTCCCTGCTGAATGTAAATAGGAAATATCCCATTATCGGAAGGAAGGAATAACATCAAGCATTCTCGTATTATTAAAAAAAAGGTAACGTTAAAACCACCTCAGATCTCATAAAATAAGAAAAAATGTAAATATTTATCTTATTTTAAAACATGGGCAGTCAAAATTCATGAGGGAGTGTGCTAAAAAGGACGCTCAAAATTCGAAATACCTGCAGTTCCTGTTAGTTACTGTAAACAAATGTTCTGTATAAAAGATTACGTGGATTCAGATGGCTATTACTGAATGGATTTTGTGAAATACTTTCATTTCCAACTCATTTTTACTCGGAGCCTTTCTTGGTAAAGGATTCACGCATCGTGTAATTTACATTTCAATATAAACTGCATTTTTGCCTTTATCAAAGCGGATAGCTACTCTTTTTGCTTTTAACACATAAATATATAGAGTGATGATTCTCTCTACTTTGTTTTGATGACTTTACACCGTATTCCTGATGTCTACTATAATATCTAATGTCTACTATATTATCTAAGGATTCGCCTGTAATATCTAATGTATACTGTATAATCTTAGGAATCTCCTGTAAAATCTAATGTCTACTCTATTATCTAAGGTATCTCTTATAATATCTAATGTCTACTCTTTTATGTCAGGAATTTCTTGTAAAATCTCATGTCTACTCTATTATCTAAGAAATTTCCTATTATATATAACGTCTACTCCTTTATGTCAGGAATCTCTAGTAATATCTAATGTCTACCCTATTATCTAATGAATTTCCTATAATATCTAATGGCTTCACTTTTATGTCAGGAATCACCTGTAATATCTAATGTCTACTCTATTATGTGAGGAATCTCCTATAATATCTAATGTCTACTCTTTTATGTCAGGAATCTCCTGTAATATCTAATGTCTACTCTATTATCTAGGGAATCTCTTATAATATCTAATGTCTACTCTTTTATGTCAGGAATCTCCTGTAATATCTAATGTCTACCCTATTATCTAAGGAATCTCCTATAATATCTAATGTCTACTCTTTTATGTTAGGAATCTCCTGTAATATCTACTGTCTACTCTATTATCTGAGGAATCTCTTATAATATCTAATGTCTACTCTTTTATGTCAGGAATCTCCTATAATATCTAATGTCTACTCTTTTATGTCCGGAATCTCCTGTAATATCTAATGTCTACCCTAATATCTAAGGAATCTCCTATAATATCTAATGTCTACTCTTTTATGTCCGGAATCTCCTGTAATATCTACTGTCTACTCTATTATCTGAGGAATCTCTTATAATATCTAATGTCTACTCTTTTATGTCAGGAATCTCCTATAATATCTAATGTCTACTATATTATCTAAGGAATTCAGGTTAATGGCAATACTTATGGGAGTATATATAAGTCTTATGGGAGTCTGAGCTCCATATGCTCGACCAGAAGGTTTCGATGCTTAAGCCGCTTCAACGATTATCCTCAAGACTGCTGAAGAACAGAGGAATGCGACAAGAAGTGCAAACTTTATTTTAATATATGTAAACGTAACAACATGATCATTTTAAAAAAAGAGGGAAAAACTCAAGCCGTCAAATACTTATAAATAACAAACAATTTTTTTAGTTACGTGCAAGTGAATTCACGCTTGTAACTAAACTGCTGCCCAGAAAAGTTCATTCACCATGGAGGAAAAAAGGGTAAGTCAGGTGATGATCGCTAAAGACTTATTATGGCGTTTAATAATTGCTACAAACTACATTACATCACCTTTTGCGAATACGACAAAGGGAATGAATGCGTCAGAGAATAGCACTCGTCGTCCTGCGGTTTCTCTTTCACAAATGAGATTCTAAACGGCATTTTGATCCGATTTCGAATTTATTTTTAAGAAGCTTTTATTAGTTTTTTTTTGGATATTTACACATGTTTTTGTTTCCATCTTTGTAAATGCACGTCAGATTAGTTTTATACATACATGGATATATTATATATATATATATATATATATATATATATATATATATATATATATATATATATATATACAGTGGAACCTCGATCGATCATTCCCTGAAAAATCGTTTTGCCGGATATATCGTTTACTTCATCCAGTACCGATGATAATAAATAAGAAATATTATCATCGGGACTGGATGAAGAAAACGAAACATTCGAGAAAATGATTATTTGATCAACGATTGATCGAGGTTCCATTGTATGCGTATATATATATATATATATATATATGATAATATTATTAATAACCTTTAATCGCCCTTTCTGAACTTTCTTTCTCATCTGGTAACCTTTCCGACTCCTTGGCGAGATGCTTCGCCTTTCCATGCTAACTTTCTCCACCAAATCTGGCAGCCTCTCTTTGACCTAATTCTATTTTCGCGCGCTATGATTTAGACGCGGGCTGGCTCGATCCGAGTAACGTGTCATGTAACTGTTCTCGTAAAATAAATTATTTTCTTCATACATTCAACTGTCGTTATTTCGGCCAAGATGTATGCTTTTTTTCAAGAGATGACCATTCCGGTCATTTCATCTATATATATATATATATATATATATATATATATATATATATATGAAACCCAAAAACCCTTTTGAAATTCCAAAATTCACTCAAAAATACTTGGGCGTATCCCGATGAAATTCAGTAGCGTAATCAGTTTCGAGAACGAAGAAATCGAACATAATTTAGCATTTTCTACACAACCCCTGTGTTGTTCCCCCATCTTTTGGCGCTTCGATGACATATCTTCTAGTGGTAGTCCGAGCCCAGATCCCTGGGTATCCAATAATTCCAGGAGATTTTGATCACAAGATTTCTGTAAAGTTATAAATAGGCGTACAGCCAAGTAGAGGTGTGATATTTTAAATTTTCGCTGTGCAATTAACACGTAGTGTCCAGGGAATAAAAACCTTTGTTCCAAGAATGGTGTAATTTTTGTGTGTCCGAGGGCTGGAATAGCTAGCTGAACTGCAGGCCATCAACCAAGATCTTGGGAAAATACTTATGTTCGCAATCCAGAAATCCCAGACAAGCGGACGAACTTTTCACGGGCCAAAGATTTGAAGTGCGGAAATCTGGGTAACAGAGTTGACCTTGTGACGCAGCGGCCTCCTCTCTCTCTTTGTGCCGGTGTCTTATATATATATATATATATATATATATATATATATATATATATATATATATATATATATATATATATATATATATATATATATATATATATATATAAACAGTGAAACTTCTCTATGCGGCCACCCCTCTAAACGGTCATAACAGAACCGATTCAAGATTTATAGAGCCAACTCCATAGAGCCAACATTGTGGAAGAAACCTCTTTTCCAAAGCCACCCCTTAAAACGGTCACCTTTTTCGAACCATTACTAGCCGCCATAGAGAAATCTCACTGAATATAAATGTAGATTTACAGATATAGAAATATGTACGTGTATATAAATGTATTTATACCCCCCACACACATATATACATATACATACATATACATATACACACATATATATATATATATATATATATATATATATATAGTGAGATATTCATCTTTTGTTATTCACCAGTCCCCAATAATATCAATTTATCGCTTTAAAACCCTTAGCCACAGAACTTCCCATGAATCGCATGCCTTTGCATTTCTACACATGCATATGTCCCAATTCAGGCATGGATTAGCTTCACGAGCCCCCTAAATCTGCTGACCCTACAAATAATAGCCACATGTTTTTTCGCCTTATCGTGTTTAATGTTGAAAGGTGATATTATTCCGACCTGTTCTTCTTGATTGAACGGATGTATTTTCGCTGTAATAAACGATGTACTAAAATGTTTGGCCCGACTGCATTTGAATCTAATTTTTATTAGTTTCAGTCTGAGTCTAGCTCCAGCCATGTAAATATGAGCTAGTTTTCCCTTTCAGGTTATAATTTAAGGACGTGATTTAATGGAGATATATATATATATATAAATATATATATATATATATATACGTGTAGATATATATATATATACAGAGGCTGTTCACACATTTTTAGACGGTGTATATTGTATTCACAAAACTAAATTACATAAAATTCTTGTGTTTTAAATGTTCTATTTGACATCCCTTATTCTGAACTATCTTTCGACACCGCAATTTCCAGGATAATAATGCCTTTTGAAGTGTCAGAAGAGGTATTCTATCCCATTCCTCCTGAACAGCTTTCCAGAGTCCTGTAAGGGTTTTGGGACGACGTTTGGATAATGCAGATTTTAAAAGTCCGAAAGCACAAAAATCCATAGGTGATACATCGGGAGATTTAGTAAGGATATCAGTGAAGGGTATGGCCTTGATACCAGTTTTTTGTTCCATTTCTTTTAGGAAATTTACAGTGGATTTTTATGTGTGACTGCTAGCTTTGTCCTGATGGAGTCTCACAGATTGATGGCACTGTGGGTAAAGCGATGGTATTTCATTCAGAAAAATTGGAGATAAAATATGTTCCAGATAGTATTTGGAGTTAATCTTGACATTTTGTTCCAGTCTCTTTTTTTTTAACTTACCATTATAAGAAAAACCAGCAACAATCATGAATCCCTTAGAAAAACTTTCTTTCGATTCTTTGAACCATGTACTTAAATTATTTTCTCCCCTTTTATGATAATAAATGGCTCTTTTTTTGTTGCAATCATTTAAATACACCCATGATTCATCTATTGTGACAATTGTTTTCCATTTTTCTTTGGATAAGTGTTTCTCATATAGAATTCTGCAGCGTGTCCTGCGTTCAGCGATATGATTTGGAAGAAGACTATGCACATTGCGTTTTTTCGCTTTCTTAAGATTTAAATCACCGTTTATCATTTTGTTTACAGTGGACACCGAGCATTTTAATGATTTTGCAACTGTCCTTTGACTAGGGGGATTTTCTTTTAACTTTAAACAACGTACCTTTGCAATAGTCGAAGATGTCCGTTTTTTCCTTGGATACTTGTTTGGAATTTTTGTCCCACTTGAGCTCCAATTTGACGTTTTTTTCCTTTCTTGTTGGCGATATTACCTATCGACGCTTTAGATATCACAAAACCATGACTCTCACATCATTTTTGGATAACGGAGTATGCATATTTCTCTTCGGAAAGAGCATAAATGTAGCCTTCGAACCACTGCTTTGTTAAAAACGCCATTTTGAATAAAAACAAAACTTTCAAGCCGCAAATGATAATTTTGACTTTTGAAAACATAGTTCAATTGCAATTATTTCTTTTGCAGCAAACGATTTTTTATTACCGCTTACCAAAATCGTCTAAAAAATGTGCGAACAGCCTCTGTATATACACATGTGTTGTGTGTGTATATTCAGTCGAACCTCCATATATCGAAGTAGCAAATTGCCGGAAAAAATTAGATATATAGAATTGATCTTAGTTTTATCATAATTCTTCTAAAAAATTAAAATTAAAGCTAAGTTTCGTGTGCGAAACTCCATTTCTAATTTATATACATATTGCATTAAATAAAAGTTTATAACTAAAAATAAATTAATATAAAAGATTCTTTGAGTACTACATCCCTTTAAAACCCAATAATACAGACAGTGGTTACAATCATCACTGTTACATTCTTTAAAAAAAAACTATGAATATCTTGCTGAACAGCCAGTTTTGCGGAAAGTTCATCAAAGAAATGTTCGCATTTATTCAGTCCACTAAAAACTTCATCAGGGACATTTTCCGCGAATTGAAGTCCACGACGTATTGTTTCAAACTCCAAAAATTGGGAGATTTTATTCTAAAGTGGAATAAAATCTCCCACTATGTCTTGAAAAAAAATTTCGATATATAGAGATTTTTTCGATATATAGAAACAGCTTTTCTATGTAATGAAAATGGAGATTTGCTAAGAGTTCGATATATAGAAAATTTCAATATAAGGAAGTTCGATATATGGAGGTTCGACTGTATATATATATATCGTTACACTGAAAACGGGAAGTTATTTAAAATGGAGTTTCCGTTAGGGGATTTAAACCCTCTTCATAAACCCTCCTAAAACCTCTGTACCCAAGATAATCCATATAAAGCCTCCGAATTTAGAGTCAAAATCAAAAATCCCGAAGACATTTTGATAAAAAAAAAAAGAGAACGAAAGAACGCCGCGCAATGTTTCATGCAGATATCTTGTTAGGAATTTCAGATGTATCCTTTCAAACAATTGCAAATCAAGAAAAATTCCATTCTGGCAAAAACTGAATTCCAGAAAGGACATAAAATATCATACACGTAGAGATTCCAGCATAAGAATGATGTATTTATTAATGTACTTGCAAAAGAAACATGCAGTTAAGTTTATTTTATTTTAAAAGTTCTCCAGTGGTTTTTAAGCCCCGAAAATTTAGATGTGGTCTTTTGGAGATTTTCGTTTCTCGGATCATTTAAATCAGTGTATTCCAAACTATGTTCCGCGGAACACTGGTGTTTCACGTAAACTTAAGGTAACTGCCTACGTTCGGAGCCAATTTTTTTTAAAAATTGTATTTTTAAGGATTTTTTGGTCTCTTATGGTAAAACATCATTTAAAAATAAAAAATTAAAAAAAACTTTCCTGTAAATACCATACTTTTTCATAAATTGGTCAATTTGAAGTAATTTTTAATGAAATTTAGCTAAAACGCTTATCACTCTGAACAAAATTCGAATGCTACTATTTTAATTTCCTTCTTACACATGATACATATAACAGTTATCTTCAAAATGACCTACAATCTAAGAGAAATTTTAAAATGCAAAAATAATACAGGCAATTTTATGTTCCAATATGAAAATTTTCCCCAATTCGATATTCCTTAACTTAAAAAAACAGCCCCAAACCAAAAACAATTTATTATACATCAATTATTGTACGTCATTTCATTAACAATAGCATCTAAAACATTTCCTGAAAATTTTATCAAATTATATGCATTATTATGTGAAATATCATGATAACGGTAGAGATTTGTGCTAAAAAACATAATTCTGAGAAAAACGCCTTTAAAGTTGTTTGTCACTTCAATTTTGTATTAGACGATGTTTATTAAAATAGCTATAACTCTGCTTCTAATTGACGTAGAATAAAAATCAAAACGGTTTTGAAAAGAGAAAACATTGATTTACAAGATTCTTACAAAATATGAAGTTGACCAAAATAGTCAAAAAATGGCATTTTCAACGTAGGCAGTCACCTTTAGGTTTTCCGTGAAAACCTGGAATCGTTTCATATCCTGCCACGGCTACAAGAAATTCAAACATGCCTCACCAGATATAAGAATTCAACTTTCTAATATTGTGCCTGATAGCAATAAGATTTGCAATTTTAAAGATCTTACACAGTTTAAGTCATTAAGAGCTTTATCCTATTTTATGTGTTATGTTTTTAAATTTAAATAATTATTAAATACTGAATAAATAGTTACCAAATATTCAATAAATAGTTACTAAATACTAAATAAATAATTATTGATTTTTTTTCTCATTTTTTAAATATTTTATTCATTATGTGTTATTACATGTCTGGATTTGGCATATCCTACAAAATAAATATGGTGTTCCGTTAAAATTTCAGGATTTACGTAGTGTTTCATTGCAAGAAAAATTTGCTCTAATAATGAAATCGCTGCTCTAAAGGGTCCTTAAATGCATAATCCCCATGATATGCAAAGTGAGAGAGTTAAATTCCCACTAAATAATTACTAAATGCTAAATAAATAAATAATCATTTTTTTCTAAATACCAAATAAATAATTACTAAAAACTAAATAAATAATTGTTTTTTCTCATTTTTTTAAAAAAGTTTTATTGATTATGTGTTACTGTGTGGCATACCCTACAAAATTAATAAGGTATTCCGTCAAAATTTCAGGATTTACAAAGTGTTCCATTGCAGGAAAAGTTTGCTCTAATAAGGGAATCCCTGCTGTAAATGATCCTTAAATGCATAATCCCCATGATATGCAGAGTGGGAGAGTTAAAATCTCATTATGAGTATTGGTGTATGTAACGGCTATTAAGCTGTCGATTCCTCGTGTTGCAATATATGACCGAAGCGCTCTAAACGAGCCATTCATCAGTCTGCCACAAAGGTGATTACTAGCATATAGACCAGAACTCGCAGGTAAGCAATAGATCTAGTCAACGTCATTTACAGCAAACAAGTCCTAGACACCCCAAGCAGATGGGCATGGAGTTCGATTACGTTGCTAGCGACGATGGAAATTTCTGCATTGAAGCATATACGGAAATATCTATATTATTGACTGATCCGACTGTCGAGGTCAATTCGTGGTTTTTGTTAGAATAACTAATGTAAGCTCTAATGAACGTATTTATGTATTCTTCCTTTCATATATAACAATGAAGCATTTTTACCATGTTTTTATTAACTCGCTTTCTTGTTTGTGTGTGTGTGTGTTTGTCCAGTACAAATCTTGCAGTCAATTTTTAACTAACTTCCCGACTAGCGGGACATTTGAAAATATTAGAATAGCTCAGAACACGATGAAAATGCATTATTTTAATACTTTTAGCCATATTTAAGCAGAATTAAATTCATTTTCAGTTCATTTGGTTTTGTAGACTGGTGAAGCCATCTATCATCGGGGACGGGAACGAAAAGTTAAACGCAAGTTAACTTCCAATTAACTTCATTTTCTTTCAAGTTGATGGGATAATTCATCGAAAAAAAATTTTTTAAAAGTATTTATTAATACATAGAATTGTCAAGTTTATGTGATTCAACAGAAAATTTAAAAACATAGTATATAAAAAGTTCCTTTTATCTTGTAATTCTTCCATATGAACTACTAGCTGGATACCCGTGCTTCAATAAGGAGTAAATTCAAATTAAATACACGGCCAATGCATGCAATTAATTTGTATGTTTAATTTCCATAAAACATGCTAATTTGAATTAAATTCTTAAAAATTTCCATCTCAATTACTCTAGTGCTTTAATTTTATCTTTTACTGTATTTTAATATGTTTTTATATTTATTTCGTTGTTATGCACATGACGCAAAATTAATTTAAAGTATCACAAAAAGAAAAGAAACCACGTGATCAGCATTTTTAATAAATTTAATTCTAAAAATTAATTTTTTAAAATTCACCAAAAATCAGAAAATGGAGGTAAGGATTCAAAAAATATTTCATATTAATGAAAATTTTATGATCTTTCTCGTGATATAAATTTTATAACCCTCAAATTATTATTTTAAATGCAAACATTAAAGAATTTTACAAAAAACAGCTTAAAATTTTAATTTTATAAAATGTAAGAAGAATTTTTGAAAAATCTTTCTTAGTGCACTCCTACACTATAAGAAGAATCGCCATGCAAAATTTCAGCCCTTTAGATCCAGCGGTTTGGTCTGTGCGTTATCTGTCAGTCGGTCAGTCAGCTACGGAACTGTTTTATATATACCGGGTGTCCCAAAAATGACCGACGATTTGAAAAATCAATTAAAGAAAAACGGATGGTGATAGAATTGTACGGTTTGCTGCATTCTGTTTAGGTAACCAGGGAATTTATTCTCACCAATTTTCAAAATTAGTTACAAAGTTCGTCAACAGATGGCACTGCTGACTGGGAAAAACTATAAAACAATGTTTTCAAAGCAAGAAGCAGACGCAAAGTGGCATGGATTGGCCTCCCTATTCGCCAGATTTGACGCCATGCGATTTTTTCTGCGGGGGTACTTGACCAGGTGTATCGTCACAATCCACAAACTGTAGATGAACTGGAACATTACATCTCTGCTGCTTGTCAGAACATTCAAACTGAAATGTTTCCACGGGCGTCTGCGAATTTTGACCTCAGACTGCGCCACGCTGTTACTGCAAACGGTGGTTATTTTGAAAAAATTGTTCTATAGGTTTTCCTAGTCAGCAGCGCCATCTGTTGACGAACTTTGTCACTAATTTTGAAAATTGGTGAGAATAAATTCCCTGGTTACCTAAGCAGAATGCAGCAAACCGTAAATTTCTATCGCCTTCCGTTTTTCTTTAATTGATTTTTCAAATCGTCGGTTATTTTTGGGACACCCGGTATATATATATATATATATATATATATATATATATATATATATATATTGATAAATACTATATTAACTATAAAAACAGCAAACATAGGACGTAGTTTTAAGTATAAAGTATAATTTTTTTTTGCTTTACACAATGACAATCTTTTGGCAGAAACGAGATCCGAATTCGCATCTCCAAACCTCGAACAGATACTCTACCAGCTGTATTAACCCGTTGATGTTAGGAATAATTATTTCCAGTGAATTCTCTATCTTGTTGTTGTTGTGGCTTATGCCCCTTGACCAACAGTATATCCGATCAAGTCCATAAAGGCTATTGGGTAGAAAGATGCGCCTCCGATTTTGAATAGCACACAAGGGTCAGAGTCCGAATTAGCTAAAGGACCAGTCCCGCAATTTTGAACCGAGTCAAATGACGAGACCCGTACACTTGACCCCACACCTCCAGAGGTAAAGTTTGAGAACTTGGAGGACATTTCAGCCACGGAAGATATTTCGTGCACCAGCCGCCCTTAGCGTACATGGTGGTGGATTTGCGAGAGACCGGCATCGAGCCAGAAAAATTCAGATCACTGGATCGCTGCCTTTGTCAACTGGGCCACTGCTCCTCACTCTCTCTTGTTCTCCCTCTTTGTTTTCAAATCCACTGACCCAAGAATGTAAGAATGTACATTGATACATGTATTTTATTTATTTATTTATTTTTGGCTATGCTAGATTTTTCCCGAGGTGATTTTTTCCATACTTTTGACTAACGGTCCACAACTGTTCTTTCCAGCTGTCGAGAGCCACTTTATCGATTGCTGTTAAAGAAACGGAATTGAATTCGAGTTTCTAAACTTCGTGGCATTTTACTGAATGAATTCTCCCGGTGACGTGATGAAATCTTATTTCAAATAACTTCCCTCGTGCGGGTACGCATGAACTAGAAGAGCAATTAAGGACATAGTATATATTCTTCATTCCCACAAGCCCAGCGTTGGTTGGACATGACATTACAACTTTACACGGGATCCCAGCTGTGCCATTGTAAAACCGTCAGGTCGTTATAAAATTCATGAACTATTTTTGCCTTAAATGATTATAACTCAACACATACTATCTGGAGTAGAAAAAACTGCGAGCAGATACCCCAACGGCACCTGCTATATACTCCTTGCGAAACGCTAACTTATTTTTCTCATTACCGTTCATCTACAGCCAAGTGCCGTAACTTACAATCTACCCACCAAAATTGGTATTTTGGTGCACACATAGCCTTGAGATTGCGAACTATTGAGTGAATTGAGATCTTAATGAAAAATTATAAAATGCATTCCTTTAAGGCTGCTATGTACTAAAAAAATCGTATTTCCCTTTTCATCCTCTTGCAGACTCTTGTGGTGGGAGGAGTCCAGTTGACAGTACAAGAATTCCACCCCCCTTAGGATTGACATTTTGAGGGATTGTAATGGCTCTCTCTCTATAGGGGGGTTAAGCGCTGCCCCCAAATTTTTTATTTAAATTATATTTTTGTCAACTATTTACAGGTACATAAATGCTGATAATCAAATAAAAATTGGTATTGTCAGATAGCCTGAAATTTTCTGCAAAGCGCTACAGGATTCATTTTATAAATTTCGTCCACCGAATGAATTTATGAGCGTTTAAAACACACTATACCAGATTTTTCCCCGAATAATTTAAATTTTAAAATATTAATTGCATTTTTTTAAAAAAACGAAAAATGTACACAAATGTAAAATTTCTTTCTCTATGACGGAGTACAATTTTTAAAAAAAAATCTTTGAATCCAAGTCGGCAATCCGTGGACAAATTTTCTCCATAGGTTAACATTGAGATGAGCGAATCCAATGGGGTTAGTACAAATCAGCCTTAAAGCTTTAATGTGAACATGTAAGACGCTATAATAAAGGAGTAATTTTAAAGGAATTAGTTCTTCCCTAAACCTGCCGTAGCCTTTTTACAGTGATGACTGGAACATACCTTATGGGGGGGGGGGGGTCGCGTACGATAAAAGCATTCATAAAGCATTAGTTCATAAAAGCATTTGTGAATAAGCCAGTTGCCAGATATGAAGCAAAATTAAACAAGTATTTATCCCAACATTTAACCGGGAGCAGGAAACATCCCTGAACCACCAGCCCTTGTCTGGGGAAGACCATACATCATGGAGTACATCATAGATTACACACATCGGGGAGTGGCCACAAATTCCCCATCAGCATCACCACAGATGTCAGTGAGAGCCGGTCTTAAGTCTGGAAATTGTTCCTCTATTGCAGTGGTCCTTAACTGGGGGTGCGAGAGATTGTTCTAAATTTTTGATGAAAATACCAATTGAGTGAACCATTTCATGGATACTTTTCCACGGGAAATATAGGCAAAATTAATAGAAGGATACTCAATCCATTTTTGTTTGACCTAAATCCAGTGGACGACAACGTTTTATTAAAAGACGATCTTATCGCAGTACGAGCTAATGCACGTAAACGAGCTAATGCACGTTGAAATGGAATTTGAAAAACTGGACTTGGAACAGTTCAGGTGTACGCGGTTAGAACTTTATCCAGAATTGGCAAAAGCGGCATTAGAGACACTTTTACCATTTGCCAACACTTACCTTAGTGAAATGAGTTTTTCATCCCTTTTGCACATCAAAACAATAGCCAGTAATCGCTTAAATGCATCTGATGACTTACGTGTGGCTCTTTCAAAAAAAAAAAAACTCGTTTTAAAAGTATAATAATGAACAAACAACAACAACGTAGCCATTGAAAATGTAGATATTGTTTTACATGTAATAATATAGTAGTATGTATTGTAAATGTATTGATTTTTTATGCAATAAATAAATTATCTTGGAATAAATGTGTTTTCCTAAATAAAAAATATAAACACATTTTTCAACGGGGTGCGAGAGCTTATTTTCAGATTCAAGGGGATTTTGACTATTAAAAATATTAAGAAAACACTCATCTACAGTCAAATGCCGTAATTTAGACTCCGCCCACTAAAAGCGGTCTTACACATAGCCTTGAGTTTGCAAACCCTCGAGTGAATTGAGAGTTTAATGAAAAATTGTAAAATGCATTCCTATAAAACCTTAATGATAACATGTAAGACGCTGTAATAAAGGAATAATTTTAATGGAATTAGTTCTGCACTAAAACTGCAGAAACCTCTTTACAGTGATAACTGGATCATACCTTATGGAGGTCGCGTACGCAAAGACGCCTTCCGCGGTCCAAGCAGCTTTATAATTCAGTTTTTCCCTCGTCATAGGCTGCTTATCGTTACATAGCAGACAAATCTAATACAAGGGAAGAATTCCTAATATAAAATTTCTCTCAATTTTCGCTGATAACTGACGTAGTGCAGTCAATTAAGCCCACACTGGAAAGAGACGGGACATTGTGGTGCAAAATTTAGAAGCCCTCAGCTGGAAGGACCAAGCATCTTTCACAATCTGAAAAAATTTAAAGCAAAATTTTAGCAACCGCAGTAGAAATCACCAAGCGTCTTCCACGATCTTCTGTACTAAAGTTAGAAGTCCTTATTGTCGAAAAAAGACAAACCTCTAAATTTCGTGGAGCCAATTTATACACCCTAAGTGGAAGTCGTCTATGATTTGAGCTGCAAAGTTTAGACAACCACAAAAAAAAAAATAAACAAGCGCTTTCCCCGATCTGTAATGCAAAATTTTGACAACGCAACTGAAATCCCAAAGCGTCTTCCCCACTCTGATGTCGCACCTCTGCTAGAAGAGTGTTAGGCCGTCTGCACACGGGGCAACTCAAAAGAAACTGATAACTGACTCGAATCACAAACCAGTCCGTGTTGAGTCGTAACCTATGTAATTGAATAGCCATATTTTCAGGAAGAGTTAAAGAATAAATGAAATGTCTCTTCCTGAAAATATGGCTATTTTGAGATGTAAGACTCTTCTAGCAGAGGTGCGATGTATAAAATTTAGAAATCTACAGTTGAAAACCCAAGCATGTACGACGGTTTGAAGTAAAAAATTTCAGATTATATTTTACAGTAAAAATCGTGGTACACGCTTGTTTCCACCGTGGGCTCGCTCTTTCCCAACCACTAGTAAAAATTTAGAGAAATTTCACATTGAGAAATGATGACATTTATACAGGGTGTCCGAGCTAAAGGTATTCAAAAGTCATGACTTAATTTTGCGGAACTACCCTTTAGAATTTTTAAAAATATATTTAAATAGAAAGAACATCTCATCAAGTTTTAATATCAATCACAGATTTCGATCATAGTATCATAGATTTCGATGTGTGCACTTTTTGTAGCACGACAAACGGCTAAATGGTAATCCAGTTCTCTCCAAGTGTTTCGTAGCATATCAGGAGTGTTTTTACAGGAATTGCTTGAATGATAGGCTTCTTCAACTCATCCACAGTTTCAATTTTTTGTTTATACACAATGGATTTAATGAATCTCCAATAAAAAAAGTCTAATAACGCCTGATATGCCACGAAACACTTCGAGAGAACTGGATTATCGTTTAGACGTTTGTCGTGCTACAAAAGGTGCACACATCGAAATCTAGGATACTATGATAGAAATCTATGATTGATATTATCACTTAGTGAGATGTTCTTTATATTTGAAAAAAATTAATTCTAATGGGTAGTTCCGTAAAAATAAGTCATGACTTTTGGATACCTTTATCCCGGACATCCTGTATTAAATTTAAAGAATTACAATTTTGAATATATTATTTTATAACTTTCTCGATCAATTGATAAAATTTATTGTATTCTGTTAAAAAGAGGATAGACCTGGCCTTTAAAATATAGACATTTATTTAAATTTATTATATTACGATTTTGAATACAAAATATTTTGTACTTAACGAATATCTATCGTTCACTTTACATAATGCAGTCCATTTAATTTTTCCCTTACTTCACGTTAAATTCAGACTCATAAATACACAATATTTACTTCGGAGAATGAGCATTTCTAAACAAAATTCTCTGGTAAAATATACCACACAAATATATTCCAAACAAATAATCCAACTATGCATTGTAAAGATTAAAGAAGCGACTTTTTTCAAAATATCTTACGAAACCCAAATAAACAGACCTATTGTAGAAAGATTTGACAAACGATTGCTGAATCCCTCGTGTTTTTCCGAAGTCTCTTGTGAGGGGAAATATTCCACCTATAAATAAATCTTCAATAGTGCATTTAAAACAGACAAAACATTTCAGCTGTTTTGGCTCATTATAAATTCGGAAGAAAATATATTTTGATATAGCGTGCTATGTTTTTTGCGTCTTCACGTTGAATTTCGTAACGAATAAATTCAGAAGGGAATAAATAGTCTGTTCCTGTCAGTTTTAAAGTCGGCATCATTTCATCGCGTTGTCTCAGCATACCTAAAACAGAAACACGCAGATGCTGTAAATAATATAACGATTCGCATATTTGACGGAAGACAAAATTTTTTTCCTCTTCTTTTCTCTCTCTCTCTTATATACGAGGGCTGTTCAAAAAGTATCGAACCTAATTTTTTCCCGCGAAAACCAATGAAGCGCGGGAGACTTTCCCGCCCGCAGAAAGCGTCAGTCGGCCTACGAATGAAGACGTATAGTGAGCGGTCGTCGGATTTCAGTGTTTGTAAAATGACAGAAAAACTGGAACAGCGAAATTGCATCAAAATTAAATTTGTATCAATCCCCCTTCAAAATAGTCCAGGGCCCGCTGTATTATTTTTCCTCGGGCCCTGGCTCAGTTGACGGCGGGCCTGCTTCTCTTGACTCAAATCGGGTCCCTTTTAGCGGCATTATCAGCGTGGGAAATAGCTAAAAGTCACATGGAGCCATGTCGAGTGGGTAGGGAGCCTGAAGACACACAGGGATGATATGTTTGGCGAGGAAAGCCTGAATCAACGCTTTTGGCAAATTGATGCAATATCGCCGCTCA